>OY992897.1:80895712-80905712 GCA_963921405.1 Cepaea hortensis
AATTTTTTGTTTATTTACGAAATGATGGTTGACAGATTGGTGGAGATTTGGCTGTATCTCGGTAGCCAAGGCAACACTTTCTTTTTTTTAGAAAACTCGCAACTTGTCTTCGTAGGGGTATGAAAGACCAAGGCGCCGATCGTTTGGTACCTTGCTGTCTTGACAGACGTTAGTTTTGTTACATTGTGCCCCCAAATAGGCATAATAACTACAACTAGACCAGAGATGAAGCTTTATCTCTCTATAGCACAATGCCTGGGCTGAACTGTAGAGACCATGTGTTGCCCATGCAGCATGATCCCTCTCTCGGCCACCCTAGTTTACTCCAGAAAAAATAGGTAATACCAATACATCTGGAACAAGACTAGCTGCAGAAGCTGCCGGATCAGCAAAGCAATACTTTAACTGTCCGCCTGTCGGAGCTTCGATCTTAGACCAATTGTCGATCAAGGCTGGTGACCTGGTTTGCCCTCGTTGATCTTCTGCGATCATGGGAACATACAGCGACTCTCGTGCAATCTCGCAGCATTCACTTTGTCAGACGTTGACATATCCGAGGCCCCGGACGATCTTGGTTGGTTTCGTTGGCTATATTTGCGAGTGCCTTCTCGGACTCGCCGCCTCGGGTTGGCGAAGGAAGGTGTTGTTCAGTTTGGTTCTAGACAATGGAGCGTTAGCGTTCTTGCAACCCACACCATATGCGCTTAGAGTTCTTAGTGCTTTCTTTGTTTGTAGGATGAAAGACTAGATAGAGAAGTATAAACGAGAAAACTGAAAGCAATCAAACAACAAATATCAAACAACATCTATCCTAAAACATTCAAATAACAACATGCATTAAAAAAAAAGAAGCTGATAGATCTTTATTTGTCCCAACGCTGTGTTACCAATAGCAACCATGGACAGTCCTATAAATAATCAGGAGTAGAATCACATCATGCGAGATGAGATGCATAAGAAACGCAGCTGGAAAAACAAGAATAGATAGCGGGACAAATGAGAAACTACGAACAAGTGCTGGGATGACACCGATTACTGACTTTAATGTACACCAAAGAAATAAATGGTTCGGATAGTTAGCTAGAGTGGAACAAGATCAACCAGCGGCTAGAGAGTTCTACGTGAGAACATGGGGATACAAGGTGAGAGGATGACCCAGGAACAAGATCAACCAGCGGCTAGAGAGTTCTACGTGAGACCATGGGGATACAAGGTGAGAGGATGACCCAGGAACAAGATCAACCAGCGGCTAGAGAGTTCTACGTGAGACCATGGGGATACAAGGTGAGAGGATGACCCAGGAACAAGATCAACCAGCGGACAGAGAGTTCTACGTGAGAACATGGGGATACAAGGTGAGAGGATGACCCAGGAACAAGATCAACCAGCGGACAGAGAGTTCTACGTGAGAACATGGGGATACAAGGTGAGAGGATGACCCAGGAACAAGATCAACCAGCGGACAGAGAGTTCTACGTGAGAACATGGGGATACAAGGTGAGAGGATGACCCAGGAACTAGATCAACCAGCGACTAGAGCGTTCTGTGTGAGAACATGGGGATACAAGGTGAGAGGATGACCCAGGAACAAGATCAACCAGCGGCTAGAGAGTTCTACGTGAGACCATGGGGATACAAGGTGAGAGGATGACCCAGGAACAAGATCAACCAGCGGCTAGAGAGTTCTACGTGAGACCATGGGGATACAAGGTGAGAGGATGACCCAGGAACAAGATCAACCAGCGGACAGAGAGTTCTACGTGAGACCATGGGGATACAAGGTGAGAGGATGACCCAGGAACAAGATCAACCAGCGGACAGAGAGTTCTACGTGAGAACATGGGGATACAAGGTGAGAGGATGACCCAGGAACTAGATCAACCAGCGACTAGAGCGTTCTGTGTGAGAACATGGGGATACAAGGTGAGAGGATGACCCAGGAACAAGATCAACCAGCGACTAGAGCGTTCTGTGTGAGAACATAGGGATACAAGACTAGAGGACGACGCAGAAAGAGTTGGTTAGATGGAGTAAAAGAGACATTGAACAAATCAAATATGACATTAGAGCCAGCAACAAGACAAGATAAACACGGGCAAAGACTTCTGCCTCCTGTCTGCTGGACACATGAAGAAGGGGAAGCGGTGTTGTACAGATTCTCACGGAGAATTTGTGGAATGAAGATAGCGTTATTTTCATCACTGAAGGCGTACAGCACACGCATGTTGATGATAGGAATGAGGTGCCAAGTGTGAATGCAACGTTCGAGGGTTGGATGACTATCATCAACCATGAGATTTGCTGAAGAAAAAATGAGAGGCAGCAGCTGCAGCAGCAATGGCATAATCATCATCATCATCATCATCATCATCATCATCATCATCATCATCATCATCATCATCAGCAGCAGCAGCAGCAGCAGCAGCAGCAGCAGCAGAAGAAGAAGAAGAAGAAGAAGAAGAAGAAGAAGAAGAAGAAGAAGAAGAAGAAGAAGAAGAAGAAGAAGAAGAAGAAGAAGAAGAAGAAGAAGAAGAGGAAGAAGACACAAGTTAACAGAAATGGTTAAATGACTCCAGCATGATGTAAACATATCACCTTACTGAACTCTACCAAGCTGTATAGTGACACACGTGGTCATCACTGTCTGATTTCAGCCAACATTGTAAAGGTACACATAGACAGACATCCTGTCTATTGCTAGCAAAACAAAGACAGACTTGCTTACCCGACTTCACCGAGCAGTGGACATGTCCCCGGGTCTCGTAGTACACCCAGTCAAACCCCGCCTCCACCGCCAGGCGGGCCAGCATGCCATATTTTGAGCGATCTCTGAAACAGAACGCAGTAACTATGGTTACCACAATGCATCGCGCCCAATTGAATAGACAGAATAATAAGCAAAGATGCGTTTCGTATGTTAACACACAGAATGGACGAATGTTAAAGTTTGCGCAAGTCACTGCTATTTATATAGTAAAGCCAAATTTGTGGCAGTACAAAGAGAAGATAGTTTCAATAACAGTGGCAGACAATATACATTACTATAATAATATTATATGTGTTGTATATTTCAATTTGAATGATGTATCTTGTGGCTTATATCGTTTTATTCGTTACCTGTCTAGCGTCGTTCATACCCGGTCTAGCGTGATTCTTACAAGGTTTAACGTGATTCGTACCCGATCTAGCGTGATTCTTACAAGGTTTAAAGTGATTCGTACCCGATCTAGCGTGATTCTTACAAGTTTTAACGTGATTCGTACCCGGTCTAGCGTGATTCGTACCGGTTATAATCTGATTCTACGGGATCTAGTATGATTGGTACCCGGTTTAGCGTGACTATTAAGATTCGTACCCGATCTAAAGCTACTCGTACCGGTATAGCGGGAGTCGTACCCGGTATAGCTTGATTGATACCCCGTTTAGCGTCATTAGTACCCTGTGTACTTGCGTCAAAGGATGAGAACAGAAATCTAAGCCACCTCACGTCCCTAACCCTTTACCACGCGTAAACCTTGCATCCCAATTCCTCCTACACTCAGAACTACAAAACATGATGGTGCTGACACTTCACACACCCACCCACGTCGCCTGCTACGTGACCAGTTCAGCTTTGTAAGACTCGGACTCGACCCCGCCTCGTAAATCTGGGAAAATAATGATGTACGGACCACCTCCCTGGCCACGGAGAAGGCTGTCAAGGATCGTCTCTGGCTGTCTTCTTCTTTCGTGCCATAAATCTGTTGAGATGTCACAGCGTGTTCCAGTCTTTCTGTTGTCCTGATAGCGTGGCCGAATGATGACCACTGCCTCTTTCTGATATTTAGGACAATTACTTTTTTCGCTCGCTCGCTTTGAACTTAAGCGTAGTCCACACATACTACTTTTAGTAGTCCTGGGCTGAATTTTGTGTGTGGATTAGCTTTACCTATTAACAGTGTCCCTCGCCATCAGATGAACCCACTCCAACTTCAGAGGTACATGTAATTAAAGTCCCCAAATCAAGGACGATCGGTCAACATTTTAGTTCAACTGTCCGGTGTAGGGGTTGAACCCCTTACCTTGGCATCAGCACACCGGATGTCTAAGAAAGTCCGTTCATATCCATTTGTGCTTGTATCTCAGCCTGTTTTAAATAATCTAGGTTACCGGCGTTTTTTCCCCCTTTCCCCGTGTATTTTCATCCTTCCAACGTAAGGTTATAATTCTATGAATTAAGTGATTAATTTGCTTGTTTACAACAAACTAAAGAATGTAAATAAGTACTCCGTATGATCATGCAAGCTGGCAGAAAAGACAGAGAAATAGAAATCTGATGTTAAAAAGCAAGTGTGATCAAATATCAACTATCACCCATTCTGAAACATCAAAATATACCTATGCCCGCAATAAGACAGATAATAAATAACGTATCCACACCAACCTAATGCTATCAATATCAGATTCGGACATTATCCAAATCACACTTACGCAAAATCAACACCTGCGAGATGAGATGCTTGAGAAGAACTACTAAATTAACAATCCGAGACCGAGTAAGAAATGATGTTATCAGACAGACAGTGGGATCAACACCTTGTGCCACATTTATTGAAAGACATAAGATCAAGTGGTTTGGTGATCTCGCTAGAATGCAACATCAACAACTACCAACACTGGCCCTTCATCAAAGAAGATCTGCTACAAGAGCAAGAGGATTTCTGAGAAGAAAATGGGTTCCCGACATATTCTTCTTCTTCGTTCGCTTGAAATTTGTCTTCAACTGCAGTGTCGTCTTGCGTGCATTTAACTTGTGGTGGTCCTTGGAGTTTATCTTCAACTGGTCTCTACTTGGCCAGAATGTTTGCCTAGATATGTCATAGTTTGGGCAGTCCTGGATTATGTGATCTGCTATCCGCGACGCCAGTCCACACGTGCACATGGCTGATTCGCCAACTTTGAATTTTGTATACATGTGGTTGCATTAATCTATTGTGTGCTGTTCTGAGACAAGAGTAATGATTTGCTCTGATCTGTCCATAAGGTGGTAGTCGTCTTGAGCAGGTTTTGGTGGCTTTCTGACTGATTTTAACATTCTTTTCTTTTGGTGGTATGTAACGTGAGCATCAGCTTGTTCTGATATTGCTCCTTCCGTAGCTAGTCGATCAGCTCTCTCGTTTCCAGGTACTCCACTGTCAGATGGTAACCAACGTATGGTGACTTTACGCTGGCTGCCCATGTAAGAAAGAAATGTTTAGAAACTAATCAGTCATGTCAGTGAACAAACTGAGAAACAGTGTCAATGACGAAAACTAACCTACCATACCTACAATTAAAACTAACCAATCAAGTTTCTTCTTCTTCTGCGTTCATCCGGATTTTTTTTTTCTTTCGGATGTGACTGCGTTGTGCCTGTTTACAGCAGAGCTGCGTTCTTGCGCCGTTAGGCAGACACATCCGACTTCTGCGGGCATTTGTTGACAGGGTTAACCTTCCCGGACCAATCAAGTTTCAGAAGAAAACTAACCAATCATTTCTGCGAAGAAAACTAACCAATCATATCTGCGAAGAAAACTAATCATATCTGCGAGCGAAGAAACCAAACCAATCATATCTGCGAAGAAAGCTAACCAATATATCTGCGAAGAAAACTAACCAATCAAGTCTGCAAAGAAATTAACTAATCATATGGTTTCTTTAAATGTTTTAGATGAAAGTATGAAACCCACAGTTTTATTAAAATAGCATCCATTACTGGTCCTGCAATGTTGGATGTTGGTCCATATCTCCCCCCCCCCCCTCTAGTCGTTTAGTTGGCAAAGCCACATAATACACTAGATGCCCTCGGCACGGAAACTGGGTTATATGGAGATAAAATTCCATTCACTGCTGTACTAAAAAAAACAAAAAACAAAAAAACAACAGTTGGTTCCATATTCTTTACAGGACGTCGCAGTGAACTCCATCATGTATTTGAAGTTTGTGATTTACTATGCAAGTTTACGTTCAGTAGTTTGCCATAACTTCTGAACGACTGACGCACATACCATTGTATGAAAATCAGCGCAAGGTGGCCTGCTTTCACTTGTCCCGCAGCTGTGTTTCGAACGTGACATGCGGGTGTGCGGATGTGCGTGTGTGCAGGTGTGCGGGTGTGCGAATGGCGATCGCCTTAAGGCGCATTGGACACTTGGTGCTTAACCCACATTTTTATAGACCAACCGGAAGTCGGTGTGTGATGGGGCCGCGTTGAGTTCCCACGACATGTTGTGACACCCATGTTGGGCAGGGTTAAACTTGCAGTCCAGGTGAATTAACAGACAAATCTCCTCCGCCTTCCACAGTAGCCTTACCTGCAAGCCTGTCAGCCTGGTCCATGGCTTGTCTGACTTCCACAGTAGCCTTACCCGCAAGCCTGTCAGCCTGGTCCATGGCTTGTCTGACTTCCACAGTAGCCTTACCTGCAAGCCTGTCAGCCTGGTCCATGGCTTGTCTGACTTCCACAGTAGCCTTACCTGCAAGCCTGTCAGCCCGCTCATTTCCTTGGACACCCGCTTGCCCTGGCACGACGATGAAACTAATCTTTTCCAGCCGTGACCGCCCCAGAGACACCAAACCACGGTCTTCGGATCCAGCTCAACTCTATCTTCCTGAGCATACTCATTGAGCCACTAAGGATACAAGCCCTAGTGAATGTCTGTGTCTCGAGCCATGTTATTGCTTTACTGACTGCCATGACTTCCATAGTCAGACTACTTGTGATCAAGGCAAAAGCACCAAAATACAATATAACTAGACAACTTACAATATAACTAAATACCCTGTTGTCTTGAATCCACGAGGCAAACGAAATAAATGGAGTCATAAAAACACACGGAGATGAGAATTACAGACAGACAAGAATATCGTGGGGGGAACATGAAGGAAGGTACAGGAGATAGCAACAGATAAGATGCTTGGCACGGTTTGGTTAAGGGCCTTACGCCAACGGGGGATAACCGTCAGAATAAGAAGATGCGAACCCCTAACATCCGTTTACCTGTCAGAGGTGGTGATGTCCACGGCCCTGCCCTCGTAGTGGAGTGAGTTCTCGGCGTGCATCCCATCCTCGTCCCAGGCTTCGGTCACTCGCAGCTTGATCCCCGGCCATTGGTTCAACACGGAGATGGCCAGAGTGTTCAGCTTGTCCTTGCAGCGCTGGAATAGAAGCACACGGTGTGAGCTGACCAGTGCTCTTACACACACACACACATATATACACACACACTCACACATACACACACATACACACACACACTCACACATACACACACTCACACATACACACACTCACACACACACACATACACACACAGCTTGTCCTTGCAGCGCTGGAATAGAAGCACACGGTGTGAGCTGACCAGTGGTCTTACACACACACACACACACACACACACACGCGCGCTTCGTTCTTCTTCGTCTTCTTCTTCTCCTTCTTCTTCTTCTTCTTCTTCTTCTTCTTCTTCTTCTTCTTCTTCTTCTTCTTCTTCTTCTTCTTCTTCTTCTTCTTCTTCTTCTTCTTCTTCTTCTTCTTCTTCGTCTTCTTTCCGTCGTCATTCTCCTCCTCCTGCTACTTCCTCTTGCGACCGCTTTCTGTGGTACCTACAATGAGAGACGAGACCCCATGAAGAACTCCACTATTGTTGTTGGAGTCTCTCTGTATTGTTGATTGTCCCATCCAACATTTTGCTACCATCATATACCAATTACACATCCGGGCATGTAAAAAATGGTGCTTGACTTTTTAAAATGTACATATCTGTTGCAGATATATTTCATAACCTGTCTCTCACGCATCTTCTCTCACTGTCCCATACTCTCTCTCTCTCTCTCTCTCTCTCTCTCTCTCTCTCTCTCTCTCTCTCTCTCGCTCTCTCTCTCTCTCTCTCGCTCTCTCTCTCTCTCTCTCTCTCTCTCTCTCTCTCTCTCTCTCTTTCTCCCTCTCTCTCTCTTGCCCTCGTCTATCAAATACACTTTCAATATTCCTCACCCCCTCTCTCTCACTTCCCCATATTCTCTCTCTGTCTGTATCATACGCCCTCTGACCCTATTGATCTTCACTTATGCCTTCTCACTCTCATACTTTCTCTCTCTCTGTCTGCCTGTTTCTAAAAGCAAGAGATTACACATTGCTATATCCCATAAAGATCTTATGTCCTCCGTCTCTCATACTCTCTCTATTTCACTTTCTCAAACTCTCTCTCCCCTCTCTCCCTCCCTCCCTCTCTCTCCATCTCTTGCTCTCTCTCACTCCCGTACATTATCTTCCTCACCCACTCTCACTTCTAATATCCCTGACTTTATCCTACTCTGCCGGTCACACTATCTTAACCCCCCCCCCCACCCGCCCACCCACACACACACACAAACACACACACACACAAACACACAAACACACACACACACACACTATCCCTTGCTCTCTCCTTCACCCTACTTTATGGGAACATCAATACCAGTATATCAGCCTACGTCATCTGCTGGCAGCTTTTATACCACTCGCCACCCCCCTCCCCTCAAGTTAAACAAACATCATTAACCATATTTTCCCCGCAGTTCTTGACCCTTCCGACAAGTTTACAACCTCCCTCCCGGCTCTCTCGTACTCCTGCCACTGGCAATGCCCAGTCATAACAAATCCCAAGATGTTTTTCTCATCCCCTTATTCCTCTCCTCTTTCTCCTAGTGGTGCTTCTCCTACTTCTCATATTTATTCCCCCTCGGCCCTTCTCTCGCACCCCTTCCCTCTATCCACCTCTTTCTTCTTCTTCTTCTTCTTCTTCTTCTTCTTCTTCTTCTTCTTCTTCTTCTTCTTCTTCTTCTTCTTCTTCTTCTTCTTCTTCTTCTTCTTCTTCTTCTTCTTCTTCTTCGTCTTCTTCTTCTTCTTCGTCTTCTTCTTTTCCGCCTCCATCTCCTCCTCCATCACCTCCTCCTCCTCTTCCTCCTATGCCTCTCCTTTTTCTTCATGTTCCTTGCAAATTGGCACGAGCGACCGTGCAGCTTCACAAACCACTTTCTTGCTATATACTTCTACTTCTGGAGAGCAGCTTCGATGAATAGACTGTCAGGCCAGTTGTCGCCTTGAACTCCCCGTACTATAGAACTATGTAGTTCCATTCAGTGGGAAATCCCCATTATATAGAACTATGTAATTCTATGCAGTGGGAAATCCCCATTCCATTGAACTATGTATAACACCGGAAATCAAGTTGGAAGCCCGTTGAAGCCACTGAGATAGTTACATAAATAAACGCACATAGTACTGTTTGGCGCTCAGAGAAGGAGAAGAAGGAAGTAGAGACCAGAAGACGCATTAGACAACATAACATTTGAAAGCTATAGTTACCGACCGGGATTCGAACCTGTCACCTCCAAATGGCGACAGCGCCTCGCTGCAGGAACAAGTGTATTTCGACGCATGACCAACTAGACACTCTGAGTCTTCTCCTTCTGTGACCGCCAAACAATACTATGTGTGTTTATTTATGTAACTATAGAACTATGTAGTTCCATTCAGTGGAAAATCCGCGTCCTATAGAACTATGTAGTTCGATACAGTGGGAAATCCCCATTATATAGAACTATGTAGTTCCATACAGTGGGAAATCCACATTATATAGAACTATGTAGATCCATACAGTGGGAAATCCCTATTATATAGATCTATGTCGTTCCATACAGTGGGAAATCCGTCTGTAGTTCCATACAGTGGGAAATCCGTCTGTAGTTCCATATAGTGGGAAATCCGTCTGTAGTTCCATACAGTGGGAAATCCGTCTGTTGTTCCATACAGTGGGAAATCGTCTTTATTTCCATACAGTGGGAAATCCATCTGTAGTTGCATACAGTGGGAAATCCATCGAACGTAAAATAAAAATAAAAACCAAAGGGGTAAAGTGGGGCTAATAGCAGTGCAGGATATCACTAGAAAACAGCAGGTGAAATAGTTCGACCACATAACTAGGCTACCAACTGACAGTAT
>OY992897.1:80910712-80938212 GCA_963921405.1 Cepaea hortensis
GTCAGCCAAGGATAGTTCTTTACTTCTAAACCAAGCCTGGGAAATTCCTTAAAGGCACCCGGTGCAATCGCTAGAGTATCAATTTTTTAAGTAAGCTCAAAATGGCGTACGCACATGAAAATTATCAACAGCAAAAACCGAGACAGTTCTCGCTGACATTTAGAGGCCCAATTTCGAGTGCAAAGATGAAGGATTGGTTAAAAGGTCAAATTAGACGTAGAGTCATTTCGAAGAAATACACCTTCTCGAAGTCAAAACAAACTTTGCGCACCTCGGATGCGATCTTCCTTAATTATGGATCGTGTTGTGTTTACTGTGGCATACCCAGAACCTGGCATTTAGCTCAGCGAGATGATGGTGCTATTTAGTGCACGACTATATGGTCCCGATATCATCATCATCATCATCATGAGATATTTGAGTTGCATTGTTTCGTCAAGGCTGTGGATCTTTAATCCGACTTTGACATTCATTGCTTCGGGTTTGCTTTCGTCAGCATTTGACTATCACCAGTCTACCTACAAGGCAACCGGTTTGTATCTATTCGTCTGATCCCCAGCATTTGACTGTCACTAGTTTACCTTCAAGGCAGCAGGTTAATGTCTCTCTTGGTCTGGTCCCAAGTCTTTGACTATCCTCATTCTACCTACAAGGCAACAGGTTTGTGTCTCTCTTGGTCTGGTCCCTAGCCTTTGACTATCCCCAATCTACCAACAAGGGAGCAGGTTTGTGTCTCTCTTCATCTGGTCCCTAGCATTTGACTGTCCCCAGTCTACCTACAAGGGAGCAGGTTTGTGTCTCTCTTCATCTGGTCCCCAGTCTACCTACAAGGGAGCAGGTTTGTGTCTCTCTTCATCTGGTCCCCAGTCTACCTACAAGGGAGCAGGTTTGTGTCTCTCTTCATCTGGTCCCTAGCCTTTGACTATCCCCAGTCTACCTACAAGGGAGCAGGTTTGTGTCTCTCTTCATCTGGTCCCTAGCATTTGACTGTCCCCAATCTACCAACAAGGGAGCAGGTTTGTGTCTCTCTTCATCTGGTCCCTAGCATTTGACTGTCCCCAGTCTACCTACAAGGGAGCAGGTTTGTGTCTCTCTTCATCTGGTCCCCAGTCTACCTACAAGGGAGCAGGTTTGTGTCTCTCTTCATCTGGTCCCCAGTCTACCTACAAGGGAGCAGGTTTGTGTCTCTCTTCATCTGGTCCCTAGCCTTTGACTGTCCCCAGTCTACCTACAAGACAGCAGGTTTGTGTCTCTCTTCATCTGGTCCCCAGTCTACCTACAAGACAGCAGGTTTGTGTCTCTCTTCATCTGGTCCCCAGTCTACCTACAAGGGAGCAGGTTTGTGTCTCTCTTCATCTAGTCCCCAGTCTACCTACAAGGGAGCAGGTTTGTGTCTCTCTTCATCTGGTCCCCAGTCTACCTACAAGACAGCAGATTTGTGTCTCTCTTCATCTGGTCCCCAGTCTACCTACAAGGGAGCAGGTTTGTGTCTCTCTTCATCTGGTCCCCAGTCTACCTACAAGGGAGCAGGTTTGTGTCTCTCTTCATCTGGTCCCCAGTCTACCTACAAGGGAGCAGGTTTGTGTCTCTCTTCATCTGGTCCCCAGTCTACCTACAAGACAGCAGATTTGTGTCTCTCTTCATCTGGTCCCCAGTCTACCTACAAGGGAGCAGGTTTGTGTCTCTCTTCATCTGGTCCCCAGTCTACCTACAAGGGAGCAGGTTTGTGTCTCTCTTCATCTGGTCCCCAGTCTACCTACAAGGGAGCAGGTTTGTGTCTCTCTTCATCTGGTCCCTAGCCTTTGACTGTCCCCAGTCTACCTACAAGACAGCAGGTTTGTGTCTCTCTTCATCTGGTCCCCAGTCTACCTACAAGACAGCAGGTTTGTGTCTCTCTTCATCTGGTCCCCAGTCTACCTACAAGGGAGCAGGTTTGTGTCTCTCTTCATCTGGTCCCCAGTCTACCTACAAGGGAGCAGGTGTGTGTCTCTCTTCATCTGGTCCCCAGTCTACCTACAAGATAGCAGGTTTGTGTCTCTCTTCATCTGGTCCCCAGTCTACCTACAAGACAGCAGGTTTGTGTCTCTCTTCATCTGGTCCCCAGTCTACCTACAAGACAGCAGGTTTGTGTCTCTCTTCATCTGGTCCCCAGTCTACCTACAAGGGAGCAGGTTTGTGTCTCTCTTCATCTGGTCCCCAGTCTACCTACAAGACAGCAGGTTTGTGTCTCTCTTCATCTGGTCCCCAGTCTACCTACAAGACAGCAGGTTTGTGTCTCTCTTCATCTGGTCCCCAGTCTACCTACAAGACAGCAGGTTTGTGTCTCTCTTCATCTGGTCCCCAGTCTACCTACAAGGGAGCAGGTTTGTGTCTCTCTTCATCTGGTCCCCAGTCTACCTACAAGGGAGCAGGTTTGTGTCTCTCTTCATCTGGTCCCCAGTCTACCTACAAGGGAGCAGGTTTGTGTCTCTCTTCATCTGGTCCCCAGTCTACCTACAAGGGAGCAGGTTTGTGTTACACAGAAATCTCAATCAGGGGAACAATTTGAGGCCCCTAAGACAGTTCATAAATAAAGACACATGTATTTATTGGCACTCGTTGAAGTAGAAGAAAGAAGTGGAGACTAGAGGACGCACTTATCAACATAAAAATGGAAAGTTAATAACCGGGACTCGACCCTGTCACTTCCAAATGATGGCAGAGCCTCGCTGCAGGCACAAGTGTACTTCAACATGTGACCAACTAGACACCGCTAAAACAGGTGTCTTCAATAGCCAAGTCTATCATCCACATGAACCCACAACTATGGAAGATAGAGTTAGTATCTAACCATTAAGATCGCACCATGTCTCCAAATCTTCTTTCCCTAAAAAGTGAAAACATGTTCAGAAATGTAGAAGACATGAGAGGAATCACCACTCCATGACCAGGGGCAGCATGACGATGAAAGTGATGGCAGTAACACAGGCTTTCATATGGCTGGAATCACAGCATTATACCAACGTGTGTGTACTAAGTGATTCAATGAGCATGATTCAGAAGGTCGAAGCTGGATCTGTACGTAGACAGTGGACTGAATCGCTGCGGAAGTCTGTTGTCCGTAAAGTCACCTTCATCTTCATCCCGATGTTCCGATGTTATTAACGGCCTTAAAAATATGTCGAGAACAGAGGACTTTGATGTCAGTGAATCCACATCGCTGTCCAGGATGAAAGACTTGGGATGGGAGTAAGAATCGGCACGGCCAGACGCGACAGGTACATCGGGAAAACGAGGTGCCTCGTCAACCAGCACAGAACTGGCACTATTAGCCACCGGACGCTGATGCATATGCTGGGGGGAGGGGGGGGGGGGAAGGATCTGAGCACCTATGGACCTGTCCGGAGTGCAATGAAGATACCCCAACTGGTAACTGAAAATCACTGGGGATGTAATGTCAGTAACATTAGATTTGTGGATGATACAGTATTGATTGCAGACAAGGAGCAGGATCTGCAACAATTAGTAGATGCAGTTGTTACACACAGTGAACAGCTAGGGTTAGAATTAAATTTTAAGAAGACACAGATTATGGTCATCACTGGGATGAAGGAAATACCACAATGTAATATACAAGTAAATGGGAATATTTTTAAACAAGTCAATGGGTACAATTATCTCGGAATAGTCATAACATCTGATGGGAGATGCTTTAAAGAGGTTAGAACAAGAATTGCCGTGGCGAAGATAGCCTTTTGCAAGATGAAAAACATACTGACCAATAAAAAGATGTTATTTGCATCGAGAAAAAGAGTGTTGAGGTGCTACATAGAACCTATAGTTTTGGATGGATGTGAAGCGTGGACAATGAGCAGTCAAGCTGAAAAAACATCTGATGGCCGTGGAAATGTGGTTTCTGAGAAAAATGCAAAGAATACCATGGACAGACAGAAAAACCAATGACCAAGTCCTACAAGAAAGAAATGAAAACCGTAAGATGCTTAGAGAAATTAGACAATCAACATGTTTTGGACACGTTATGAGAAGAAACAAACAGGAGAACTTGGTGACAACAGGTCAAATTGAGGGGAAAAGAACAAGGGGAAGGCAGACAAGTGAAAGCTGGATAGCTTGGCCACGTGGTATGGTGGAGACAAGAACACAGAGCTGATCCACGACTCTGGTGATCGAGTGAAATGGCGAAACATGACCGTCCTTTCTGTCATGGCCCATGATGATGATGAGTAGCAGTAGTAGAAATACGCCCTAAACGGTGGTAACTAAATGATGCCACGTTGCCTGGGTTTTAACGAGTTGTTATGGAAGCCGGTCATTCATAAAACAATGGCAAACTACTGAACTTAAACTTGCCAAGACATCAATAACGGTAGTAAAATGCTGATGTTGACAGCGATGTCCTGTAAAAAAAGATATGCAAAAAAAACAAACAAAAAAAACAACAACAACACAAGTCCACGTATACCGCTGGTCATCATTGGCTGGCGTGGTCAGTCCACGTATACCAGTGGTTCACCCTTGGCTGGTGTGGTCAGTCCACGTATACCAGTGGTTCACCCCTGGCTGATATGGTCAAGATCTCGCCAGACTCCTTTACACCCTCGATCACTTCCTACGCCCTCGATCACTTTCTCGTACCAAGTGAAGCCGGGGTCCAGCGGGGAGCTCAGGCCTATTCAAAATAACGCTAGCCTCCAGGAGGATTTGAACACATACCCCCATGGTCGGCAGGCGAGCGACCCAGCCACCGTGCCACCCCAACCCTGTGTCAAAGGCTGCTGGACCTCCCTGCCGACGTCCACCAGTGGGATGTGCCAGGCAACACTGCGCCGCTTTCACACATCATGTGAGCAGCGGCATCAACACCCCCGTGCTAGCCTAAGCAAATAAACAATTTACCACTAGGTAACTCACTCTCTCTCTCTCTCTCTCTCTCTCTCTCTCTCTCTCTCTCTCTCTCTCTCTCTCTCCCTCTCTCTCTCTCTCACACACACACACATACACACTCTCTCTCTCTCTCTCTCTCACACACTTCCTCCACACAGCCTCTCTCCACACATCCTCCCTCTACACAGCCTCGCTCCACACAGCCTCCCCCCACACAGCCTCCCTCCCCACATCCTAACTTCACAACCGTCCCTCCACACAGCTTCTCTCCCCACAGCCTCCCTTCCCACAGCCTGCCTCAACACAGCCTCCCTCCCCAATCCTCACTCCACAACCCTCGCTCCCCACAGCCTCCCTTCCCACAGCCTGCCTCCAGACAATCTCCCTCCAGACAACCTCACAGCCCACACAGCTACCCTCCCCACAGCCGCCCTCGGCACAGCCCATACAGCCGCCCTCCACACACAGCCTCTCCCCACACACCTTCCCTCCACACACAGCCTCCCTCCACACTTAGCCTCTCACCGCACATCCCACACACACTACCTCCACACACACACTCCCTCCACACACAGCCCCTCTCCACACACAGCCTCCCTCCACACAAAGCCTCTCACCGCACAGCCCACACACACTCCCTCCACACACACTCCCTCCACACACAGCCTCCCTCCACACACAGCCTCTCACCGCACAGCCCACACACACTCCCTCCACACACACTCCCTCCACACACAGCCTCCCTCCATACACAGCCTCTCACCGCACAGCCCACACACACTACCTCCTCACACACACTACCTCCACACACACTCACTCCACACACAGACTCCCTCCACACACAGCCTCTCACCGCACAGCCCACACACACTCCCTCCACACACACTCCCTCCACACACACTCCCTCCACACACAGCCTCTCACCGCACAGCCCACACACACTCCCTCCACACACACTCCCTCCACACACAGCCTCTCACCGCACAGCCCACACACACTCCCTCCACACACAGCCTCTCACCGCACAGCCCACACACACTCCCTCCACACACACTCCCTCCACACACACTCCCTCCACACACACTCCCTCCACACACACTCCCTCCACACACACTCCCTCCACACACACTCCCTCCACACACACTCCCTCCACACACAGCCTCTCACCGCACAGCCCACACACACTACCTCCACACACACACACTCCCTCCACACACAGCCTCCCTCCACACACAGCCTCCCACCGCACAGCACACACACACTCCCTCCACACACACTCCCTCCACACACAGCCTCCCTCCACACACAGCCTCCCACCGCACAGCACACACACACTACCTCCACACACACTCTCTCCGCACACACCCACCCTCCACACAGCCGCCCACCACACACCCATCAAGATATTAACCCTAATTTGAGCGCTCTCGACCCCTACAACCCTTGTCAATGCCCTCTTGACCTCCACGGGAGGCGTCCTCATTGGTCAATGAATAGAATTACCTGACGCAGTAAGCTAACTGTGGCTACCTGGCCGGGGAGACCACGGCGTTTCATTCACAGCTCCAACAACACGGCTAGCTCAGGTCTCCTCCAGCCATTGTTCGACGGACTCAAGTTCCTCTTTGTTGGTTTAATTTGTCCATTTCGAACAATGCCTCTCCGGTGTAGCTACTTGAGCTTATTACCAACACTTGTTCTGCCGGCGTTCATTAATCCCCGCATTTAGCTGCTCCATGTCTTCTATATGGCATAGTTCCGTATAGCACTGCCATTCAAATGAATCATAAATAATTCAATTTCATTCCGGCGGCCGTTTCGTGTGGTTTCTGTTACCTTTGATCTGCGAATGGAGCTTCGTTACTTAGTCCCGGCGTGATTGCACCCCAGGTAATCTGGCCTGTGCTCAGTTTCCAAACATATATTTCACTTCCTCTATTTCATAGATGATCATACAGAAGCCACTGTCCATCTGTCATGCGTTTCCAGGTGTTGCTTTGCTTTTAATCTCCAAACTTAACAAATATGACCTAGAACCGACCAGGTTAGATGCCCCGTAGCTGACTGGTTACCCGTTCACCTTAAGGCTTGATGGTCCCGGGTTCGAATCCTAATCAGAGAGGATATTTCTGTATTGACTCGAGCTCTCGGGTGCAGCCAGTCTCTCATGGACATGGCTTGACAGTTCAGGAGGCCTGAGTCTTACCGACCACATCAGCCACCCAGTGCCGGTTGGTCTGTACAAATATGTGTGTGGCACCGAATGACCTGTGGGTGCCAATTAGGTCAATACAAATATGGGTGTGGCACCGAATGCAAAAGAAAAACAAAACAAAACAAAAACAAGATAAAAGAAGAAAAAAATAATTACAAGAAAGACCAAGATACATCTCATCATCTCATCATGTAACTCTTGTATCTTGCGGTGTCGAGATGAAGCATAAACAGCGGGAGAGTGCCCGCTTATGGGCTTCATATGCTGAGATTTCCATGGACTCTGTTATTTCCTCTGTCCATCGTTGACATGATCGGCCTCTTCTTTGGGTTCCTTTTGGTCTGTGCATCATTTCTTGTCACAAAACAATAACAACTAAAATACAAGAAAAGAAAAGGAGAAGGGCAAAAAAAGCAAAGCCGTGAAGCAAGGACAGTTCCAAAACAAAAAGTCGATCGATAAGAAACTAGGAAATCCAAGAAACAACAAATTCCAACTCCAGTTCAGGACAAACTCAACGGAGATGTCACAAGCTCACGTTGATCGCTCAATCAATCATGTGCCATGCCGGAAAGCGTGGGCGGTCATGATTCGCCATTTCACTCGATCACCAGAGTCGTGGATCAGCTCAATGTTCCTGTCTCGTCCATGCCATGTGGCCAAGCCATCCAGGTATTTTCCTCTCGGTCTTCCTCTTGGTCTCTTCCCTTCGATCTTGCCAGCTGTCACTAAGTTCTCCAGTCCATTTCTTCTCATAACATGTCCAAAAAATTTTGACTGTCTACGTCTAATTTCTCTAATCAATCTACGATTTTCATTTGTCTCTTGTAGTACTTGTTCATTGGTTTTTCTGTCTGTCCATGGTATTCTTTGCATTTTCCTCAGAAACCACATTTCTGCAGCCATCGCTATCTTCTTGACATATATTCTGGCTGACGTCTGGAGGAGTACGGAGAAATAGAAGAAGAAGAAGAAGAAGAAGAAGAAGAAGAAGAATATTGACTGCCGAGAAGCAGGAAAATCTAAGAAATAAAATAAAACAAAGAAATAGGGAAGGCAAAAGGTGAAAGTAAATGAAAAAAAAAAAAAAAAAAGCGAAACAGAAAACACATCAAAAAAAGATTCAGACAAACGTTTTCTAGGAAACAAGCAAATAAAATAAACTGAATATAAAATAAAAGAAACGGAAAACAGTTAAGCAACAAGACCACACGTGCATACTTGTGTCCAAATAACACCTGAGACAAGAAACGAACAATAAGTAACTCACGCCGAAGTTTACAAGGAGAACAACAACCTCATGATATCAAGGCAATCAACGCCTGAACGGCCACCTGGAAAACCCAGGTGTAAAGATGCAAATTGAGGAACCACGGCCGTCTTCAGACAGGTAACCGGCTACAAGTCACGTTCGTTTTATTTGTTAGACATTCCCTCATTTGTCCGAAATGATGAAAACAGATTTGACTTTTATTCGCAAGAATGGGCTCAAAGAGATAAGAAAAGAAAGGTGGGGATTTTCGTGCCTACAATTTTGCGACACAAAGTATCAAGAAAAGGCAATTGAGACAAGGGGGAGAATAAACGAAAGGAGCATATTTGAATGTAGATGGTAATTGGTCGGTATTCCCTATTTGGCAATAGTAAATTGTAGTTAGTGATGTGTATTTAACCAGTTGTATCCCAGCCAGCTAACGTTACATTGGCAAGTTATTGCGACCACACACTGGAATGGTCTTGACACATTCCACGCCACATGACTCTGGGTAGTAGATTTAACACTTGAACTGAACGTCTTGGCTCAGAATCGAACCCAAAACCTTCGGAGGTCGAGGCAGGAGACGTTGTGGTGATGAGTTGTTGTGGTCGCTAAACATGAACCGTTACCAGAAAAGATAGATATACTCGGAATAGAAATTCAAAATAGAGGACTTAGTCATAATCACACAAACATAGATGTAATGGTATTTACACAAAAATAACATCTTCCCAAATGATGGAACAAATCTGAAACAATTCAACGTAGTTAAGTATTTGGGTACTTTAATAACAGCAGATGGAAGATGTATTAATTTTAATTTTGTTGCGTATCCCTTACGGGACGTTGCAGTCAACACCAGCATTTTCAGCTGCTGTTGATGTACTAGGCAAGGGTTACGTTCAGTAGTTTGCCATTGCTTTCTGAACGACCGGTCTCTATACCTTTTTTCGAAAAACCAGCACCGCCGTGTTTCGAACCCGGGTATACGGGCTCACAAACCGCGTTCGCAAGCCCTTCAGCCACAGAGTGAAGTTAAATGTAGAATAACACAAGTAAAGCCAGTATTTCACAAGCTAAAGAACATTCTCCGCCATTTATATTTGTTAGTCGAGGTGTGAAAAAGAGTTCTTCAAAGCTATATTGAGTCAATCCTGACGAACGGAAACAAATCATGGACAGTTAGCAAAGTGAGAAATTAGGTGGAAGCTGCAGAGATGTGGCTTATAGAAGAATAATGAGAATATGCGGGCGGATAGAAAAAAACGAATGAAAATGAAGATATCTTGGAAAAGGTGAACTTATGAAGAGAACTGGCCACTGCACCAGAAGAGGGCAGTCCACATTCATGAGAAGGGGACAGCCGGAGTCTGTCATGGCAACGGGAAAGATGGAGGGGAGGTGAGGCAGGGGAGACCAAGAGAGAAGATGCTGGACAGTTTGACATCAAGGCTTGGAAGAATATCGCTGTCAACAATCGTGGTCAGTACATGAGATAGAAGGCTGTGGACAGACATGATCACCAACGCCACACGGCATGGACTATAAGAAGATTGGCGGTACATGAGATAGAAGGCTGTGGACAGACATGATCACCAACGCCACGCGGCATGGACAATAAGAAGATTGGCAGTACACGAGATAGAAGGTTGTGGACAGACATGGTCACCAACGCCACACGGCATGGACTATAAGAAGATTGGCGGTAGATGAGACAGAAGGTTGTGGACAGACATGATGACGTCACACGGCAAGGACTGAAGGAAGAAGATACATCTAATCCGGATACATCTGACCCAAAGGATAAGATCGCTCATTCTTAAACATCCGGTGTGCTGATACCAAGTTAGCGGGCTCAACAGGTCAGTTTAAATAAAATGTTGACTTCTTGTCGATGACTTGGGGACGTAAATTACAAGTACCTCAGAAGTCAGAGTGAGTTCGCCTGATGGCGAGGGACACTGGCATTAGGGACTTTCTCCGTAATCCTGTATATCCACGAGAGGAACATAACTTGCGCGAGAATCGGTAGCGGTTCTCGCCGCGTTGGTGAATTACGTGGTATGTAAGCCAGCCGCTCAGAAAGCAATGGCAAACTACTGAGCGTAATCTTGCCAAGAAATCAACAATCAGCTACAGATGCTGAAGTTGACAGCGATGTCCTGTAAAGGATATGCGAAAAAAAAAAAATCTACATGCAAAATTCAGTCCAGTGCACAAGAAATAGTATCACTAGTGGACTACGTTCGAGTTGAAGTTCATCTTCTTCTTCTTCTGCGTTCATGAGTTTAAGTTCATCTTCATCTTCTTCTGCGTTCATGAGTTTAAGTTCATCTTCTTCTTCTTCTGCGTTCATGAGTTTAAGTTCATCTTCTTCTTCTTCTGCGTTCATGAGTTGAAGTTCATCTTCTTCTTCTTCTGCGTTCATGAGTTGAAGTTCATCTTCTTCTTCTTCTGCGTTCATGAGTTGAAGTTCATCTTCTTCTTCTTGTGCGTTCATGAGTTTAAGTTCATCTTCTTCTTCTTCTGCGTTCATGAGTTGAAGTTCATCTTCTTCTTCTTCTGCGTTCATGAGTTGAAGTTCATCTTCTTCTTCTTCTGCGTTCATGAGTTTAAGTTCATCTTCTTCTTCTTCTGCGTTCATGAGTTTAAGTTCATCTTCTTCTTCTTCTGCGTTCATGAGTTGAAGTTCATCTTCTTCTTCTTGTGCGTTCATGAGTTTAAGTTCATCTTCTTCTTCTTCTGCGTTCATGAGTTTAAGTTCATCTTCTTCTTCTTCTGCGTTCATGAGTTTAAGTTCATCTTCTTCTTCTTCTGCGTTCATGAGTTTAAGTTAGGGAGTGAAAACAATCTAATCGTTTGTAAGCCTGTAAGTGTGTGTGTGTGTGTGTGTGAGCGTGTGTGTGTGGGGGGCGGGGTGTTGGAGGTGAGAGTGGGACACCCTCTTCTCATTTCACTCAAGAATGATCAGCAGACGATGATATATTTTTAGCCGATCAACTTCTCTTTGACGTGTAGTCTGCGCTGACAGGGGCAGCTCAGACCCGAGCATGTTGACACAGAAAATATAAGATGTCTGCTGCCTGTCAACATGGGTTATCTGGGTTCCCAGTAGAGCTAACCAATGCTCCGCTTTCGCACGAGAGGAATAATAATGGGCTTCCGGGAGGAGATAACCGAGTATATTCAATTTAAATGATTATGTGCCCTTGGTGTCTTGAGCAATCAAGTCGTAAGATTGACTAGGGGATTTGGATATTTTCTTTACAGCATATGAGGAGAGGAGTTGCATAAAGACATCTGAGATGTTGATGCAACAGAGGATTACGGGTGGATCTTCTGAACACAAGAGAGAATTAACAGCCGGGTACTAGGTCAAGTTAGCTTGGCAAAGGAAATAATAAATTTCATGTTGAGAAAACAAACACGTTTGGCTAGACAAGGGAGACAATCACATGCCTGGAAGTCGGGTTTAATTGTCAAGGGAGACCATTGGTGTTCGAATAGGATAGGTTGGCATGTAGGCGTTTTAAATAATGCCGTTTAATAATAATAAAGTGATGAATGGGATTAAAACAATGACTTCGGTGGCAGGCAGGCTGGGCTAGGCGATCATGCCTCTCAACAAGACAATACATGTGGCTGTGCGTGCCAATTTCATAGGTATGATAATAGGGGGATATCTGCACCTCAGAAAGCTTTCGTTCAGCTCAAATCAACACCTGACGTTAAAACACGTCCATCGCGTATTACACGCATACACACAAGGATAGATTGAGAGGTCAGCATGGCAGAATGGATAAGAAAGTTTGCTCGTAAAGTTCCAGTGTGCTGATGCTGAGGTAGTGGGTTCAACCCCTACACCGGTCAGCTGGACTAAAATGTCGACCACTAGTCCTTGAATTGGGGCCGTAAATTACAAGTACATCAGCAGTTGGAATGGATGGCGAGGGACAATGGTAATATGGAAAGCGTAAAACAAGTAACAATCAGTGCAGTGCTGCTAGCAGCAGAGCACTTGTGTGGACTACGCTTGAATTCAAAGCGAAGAGACCAAAAAAAAAAAAAAAAAATCTACACCAGAGGGGAACCGCAGACGAAGAAGAATGAAGCAGAACAATTATTTTTGTCAGGATCAAGAAAAAAAAACAAAAAACAAACAGGGCATGGCATTTCAATGAGCCCTCTCACATCAGGAGGCAAATGGTGAAAGAAAAGATGATGAAGCTACAGTTGTTCTAGGACACTACACGGGGCCACAGACAGGGAAGGTGACCTATCGCTGCAGGAAGACATTTGTGGCTTACAATGAAATAATTCAGCGTGAGAAGGCAAACAGTACACCAGCCCGTGTCAGTATCCATCCCTTGATGGTTGTCGTCGTTAAGATGAAGCTGGACAAGGATGGCAAGAAGATTCTGGAAAGACAGAGAATGGGCAGATCAAAGGCAGATTCCAGCAAGAACACAGTGGAAAATGTGGACAGGGTTTTCTTTATTTAAAGAGTATGCGATAAAGAAAACAGATCTTGATGGCGAGGGACACTAGTTATAGGGAAAGTTAATCCACATGCAAAAAAGCGAGCAAAAGGCAGGCCAGAGTTTAGCCACTATGATTTCTCGACGCCCCCCCCCCGCCCCCCCCCCCCCAGTATCTGTCAGGGGTTAACCAAACTCATGAAGTGAATGCATAATAACTATCAGAATGTTCTGGAGGAAGTGAAAGTCGGCAAGGTATGGAACTGGTTATCCCGCCTCATTATGCCGTAACCTAATATATGTGAAGGTATAGCTCTTATAACGCATACGATATCTTAAGCACGATTCTACTTTACAGCTCAGTTCTTTGGTGAAGAAGAAGAAGAAGAAGAAGAGGAAGAGGAAGATGAAGAAGCAGGTGAAGAAGAAGAAGAGGAAGAGGAAGCAGAAGCAGAAGAAGAAGAAGAAGAAGAAGAAGAAGAAGAAGAAGAAGAAGAAGAGGAGGAGGAGGAGGAGGAGGAGGAAGAGGATGTAGATGAGGAGGATGAGGAGAAGGAGCAGGAAGATGATAATGAAGTCGAAGAGAAGAAGAAGAAGAAGAAGAAGAAGAAGGAGGAGGAGGAGGAGGACATGGAGGAGGAGGAGGAGGAGGAGGAGGAGGAGGAGGAAGAGGAAGAGTAGAAGAAGAAGAAGAAGAAGAAGAGGAGGAGGAGGGGAAAGAAGAGGATGTAGATGAGGAGGATGAGGAGAAGGAGCAGGAAGATGATAATGAAGTCGAAGAGAAGAAGAAGAAGAAGAAGAAGAAGAAGAAGAAGAAGAAGAAGAAGAAGAAGAAGAAGGAGGAGGAGGAGGAGAAGGAGGAGGAGGAGGAGGAGGAGGACATGGAGGAGGAGGAGGAAGAGGAGGAGGAGTAGAAGAAGAAGAAGAAGAAGAAGATGATGATGATGATGATGATGATGAAGGAGAATTAAAAGAAGAAGGGGATGAGAATTTGCCTTTGTTTTTACTTTCAGTTTGTGCAAACAGTCATCAAAATTAAAATTCTTCGTTGTAGCTACTATTATTATGAGCTGAGTTAGCCAGCAATAGAACTGGACACCCCACCTCATGACGCTGTGATCTGGTGGATGTGAAGGGGAAACACTTTTCGCCAATACCGTAGTGCCTGCAATTGAATTATCTTTACATTTATGTTTCTGTAGACGTAGTCATCAAAAGTGTACCTTTGTAATCACAGTTCTCAGCTCATTTAGTTTCTGGGTTTAGAATGTGTTCACAATTTCTGGAAAACCCAGAAGTGATCCCTCGGCAAGTCCGAACTATTCCTGTCATGCGTAGATGCCAAAGTCATTGAGCAACTGGTGAGTGTTGGCCCAATGCTCCTCCCCTGGGATTGCTCATGAAAGGCAACTAGGATCTGCTTACAGTCTCAACAAAAGCGCCTATTGAAAAGTCCCGGATAAAAGTTTGTTAAACGTTTAGCACAAGCCTACCATATTTTCTGAGATTGCCAGCCTGTTAGCTTTCAGGGCTCACATTTGACGTTTACCCAAGCAGCGATATTTGAGAGTCATGAAATTAAAACCGACGGTAAAATCTCTGTATCGTATTGTGATGGCGACTTATTTTCGCGGTAACTGTAGCTCTCCTGGATGTTTGAATTGATCCCACATTGTATACTGCCTCCAGGGAGAGACATGCTAAAGGTTGTCTGAGGTCCCGGATATATGAAATAGGGCGACCAGTTCTTTGACTCATGTACTATATGTCTCCGAGCTGAGAGTTTAATCTTGTATCTAGTTCACAATTCAATTCTTCAGTGATGATGATGAGGAAGAAGAAGAGGAAGAAGAAGAAATAAAAATTGCTGCTGCTGCTGCTGCTGCTGATGATGATGATGATGATGATGAAGAAGAAGAAGAAGAAGAAGAAGAAGAAGAAGAAGAAGAAGTAGAAGAAGAAGAGGAAGAAGAAGAAGAAGAAGAGGAGGAAGAGGAGAAGAAAATAATAAAGATGACACTTAATATGGTAGTGAGAAAGAAAAAGAAGAAGAATAAGCAGCAGAAAATGAAGAGAGCCTTCAGAATATTCTAAACCGAGCCAATTCAAGTGTGAGAAATATAACATAAAAATACAAGCGTAAAGATTGATAGACAGAGACAGTGGTGACAGGTAGACGGTCAGAAACCCTGTCAATACAAATAAAGAACTCGGAAATAAAAGAAACCAGTGAATTTAAATATCTAGGGTCAATTTTCACTTCAGATGGGGAATGAACAGAGAAATAACGCTTGGACAACTGTTCCCACTTCAGTTTCTTAGAATGATATCTATAAGTACTAAAGCAAATCTCGTAAGAACCATATTTTGGCCGACATTGCGCTTCCAATGTCAAACATGGACGCTTACTGCAACTAATGAGCGCAGAATCATAACAACAGACCTGACATGTCTTAGAAGAGCTGCGGGAATAACTGTGAGAGACGGAATTGGGTATAGGGAAATGAGAAAACTAAAAAACTAGGGCTGAGGCTGAGAGCAGACATGCACTTCACAACAACAAATGAAATGATTTGGCCACTTCACGAGAATCCTCTGGTACCATCTGCATTGAAGAAATGTAATGGATGCAGAGCAAGGGCAAGGCCACGTATATGATGGAATGGTGGTATCTAGAACAACCTTAGAGAAATGAATACCAACTTAATAGAGCATTAGAAAGAACGCATACACTATCTGTACATCTCGCCCCAACATTTCACTGAGGTAAATGGGGAAAGAGAAGAAGAAGATATGAACGCATAAAAGATCTGTACATCTCGCCCCAACATTTCACTGAGGTAAATGGGGGAAGAGAAGAAGAGGTGAACGCATACAATATCTGTACATCTCGCCCCAACATTTCACTGAGGTAAATGGGGGAAGAGAAGAAGAGGTGAACGCATACACTATCTGTACATCTCGCCCCAACATTTCACTGAGGTAAATGGGGGAAGAGAAGAAGAGGTGAACGCATACACTATCTGTACATCTCGCCCCAACATTTCACTGAGGTAAATGGGGGAAGAGAAGAAGAGGTGAACGCATACACTATCTGTACATCTCGCCCCAACATTTCACTGAGGTAAATGGGGAAAGAGAAGAAGAAGATATGAACGCATAAAAGATCTGTATATCTCGCCCCAACATTTCACTGAGGTAAATGGGGGAAGAGAAGAAGAGGTGAACGCATACACTATCTGTACATCTCGCCCCAACATTTCACTGAGGTAAATGGGGGAAGAGAAGAAGAGGTGAACGCATACAATATCTGTACATCTCGCCCCAACATTTCACTGAGGTAAATGGGGAAAGAGAAGATGAAGAGATGAAGATCCTGACTGGAACCTGGCCCATCAGCCAACATCTTCACCTACCTCCCGTAGTTCCTCCCTCCTTGTCTTACACACGTCATTCATCTCTGTCTCTGTCTCTGTCTTTGTATCTGTCCATGTCCCTGTCTCTTATTCTCGTCGCCGTTTGTATTAGGTCTTCCTCTACATAGAGCCTGCTCTGTGGCCAAGACACAAAACACCGCTGCGGGCAATTTGGAAGCAGACCGACTTTCGTTGGTTTAAACACAATGGTATGAGTGCCGGTCTTTCAGAAAGCAAACTACTGAACGTAAACTTGCTTAAACATCACAAACAGCCACCAAATGCTGGAGTTGACTGCGACGTCCTGTGAAGGATCTGCATATAGCTGAACTATTTCGCTAGTCCCGTGGGTTCCAGAGCAACAACTTCCTAGTTACACTAATCTCAAGTTTTCTCAATGAATGTTTCAGCTGGCTCCACCGTCCGTTCTTCACCTCTTGACACTCTGACATCCTCCCGGCTCTCCCCATAAGCTCATCATCAGTGATCCTCTAATACAAATGTAGTCCTTCTATCCGAGAAATACATGCAGCATGTCCTTTGCAGGACTTTGCAATCAACCCCATAGACAGGTTAATTAACTAGACAATGTAACGTTCAGTTTGTTGTTGCTTGCAGAGTGTAGGGAATACCTAATGGATGTGTGTAGTTTATCAGCACAAACCAGAATGTTTGTTTCAAAATCTCCATGGTTTAGTGAGGATCGAACTCGCCACCCACCTTGTGTGAGGCCAACATGCTGATCTCTATTTCTCGAAGCTTGGCATTAATACACACACTCATCACAGTCAACAACACATAACACGTTGAGTGGGACATGATAACTACAGCCAGTCACATATGGTGCGTGCTTGAGAGAGAAACACAAACGTAGAGGATACAGTGTGGACATGCATTCTACGGTCTGGGCGTTCAATGAGGCTTGTTGTATGAATTGATCAAAATATATTTAGCTTTGATTAGTTTATTGTCTGGCCGATTCGATAACTGTCTGGCCATTTCTAGAACTGTATGGCTTATTTCTAGAACTGTCTGGCTTTTATCTAGAACTATCTGGCTTTTTTCTAGAACTGTATGGCTTATTTCTCGAACTGTATGGCTTTTTCAGGAGTTGTCTGGCTTATTTCTGGAACTGTATGATTTATTTATAGAGCTGTATGGCTTATTTCTAGATCTGTCTAACCTATTTCTGTAACTGTTTGGCTTATTTCTGGAACTGTATGGCTTATTTCTGGAACTGTATGGCTTATTTCTGGAACTGTATGGCTTATTTCTGGAACTGTATGGCTTATTTCTAGAACTGTCTGGCTTTAGATCAAAACGACATTGCGACCTGTCTTAACGAGCGGAGGGATAAAAATAGATTTTACACAATGACCTGGGCTTTATCAAATAGTGGTTCCTAAACTTTTGACAGAGAGTCACAGAGACAGGCGAGCAGACGGAGGGACAAAGGGACAGACAGACAGACAGACAGACAGACAGACAAACAGGCGAGCAGACGGAGGGACAGACAGACAGACAGACAGGCGAGCAGACGGAGGGACAGAGGGACAGACAGACAGACAGGCGAGCAGACGGAGGGACAGAGGGACAGACAGACAGACAGGCGAGCAGACGGAGGGACAGACAGACAGACAGACAGACAGACAGGCAGGCAGGCAGACAGACAGACAGTGAGACAGACAGTGAGACAGACAGTGAGACAGACAGTGAGACAGACAGTGAGACAGACAGACAGACAGTGAGACAGACAGACAGACAGATAAGGTACTTGTAATTTACATCCCTAAGTCAAGGACGAGAAGTCAACATTTTAGTCCAACCGTTGTAAGATTTTATCTGCTACCTCGGCATCAGCACACACGATGTTTAGGAACGGGCGTTCTTATCTATTCGGCCATCCTGACCTCCGGAGTGCCAGTCGAACGACAACTGTTAAATCTCCATCCTCTCTCCAACCTCTGAATCTTGCGGGGTAAGCAAGATGTGCAGTGGAACTTTACCTTACGTAGAGGCATGGTGGAATGTATCCAGGTCGAGAAGCTGATCATCACATTGGGTGGGACTGGATTAGCTGTGTTCCGTCCTCCGATTCTATGTATGTCGTTGTCATGAGATGTCACTGTATGGCCCAAAATAACATACCACCGAAAGAAAATAATGATCAAATCAAGCCAGAAAGTCACCAGAGCCTAATCAAGGAGATACCACCTTATGGACAGACCAGAACAAAACATTCTGCACCCCAGAACATGATACAATAGTTTGCGCAACCACATGGATACAAAAATTCAGGTTGGCGAAACAGACATGTGGATTGACGCCGAGGACAGCAGATCACATACTCCAAACAATACCCAAAATACGACAAACCTAGACAAACCTTCTAGAGAAACGACAGTGGAAGATAAACTCGATGGACCACTGAGTGAACTAAAAAAGACGGTTAAAATCATACAAGAGACAACATTTCAGTTATAGACATATTTCAAGCGATCGAATGAAGAAGAAGAAGAAGAAGAAGAAGAAGAAGAAGAAGAAGAAGAAGAAGAAGAAGAAGAAGAAGAAGAAGAAGAAGAAGACCAAAGGAAACCAGACAAGCTGTCATAAGAGCGGTATTACACTGACTGATTTACTGTTCCAAATGTTTGGAACACCATTTTAGGAATCGCCGTCATAAAACCCCTGCTCCAGACGGTACTGGGAATCAATATGTTGTTCCGGTGCGGGGGTGTCTGGCGTGCAGGTGAGAAACCAGGAAGTGACGTCAGCACAACTGATAGTTGGACCGTCAGTAAGAACGGTGATTTGGCCGTCTTAATGGGCTGATCGATGACTATGTTCGATTACTGAGCCTAGACTGTCGGGGCAGAGTCAAGGCAAGACGCATATATTTATCAGCATCATCATCATCATCATCACCATCATCATCACCATCATCATCACCACCACCACCACCACCGCCACCACCACCACCACCACCACCACCACAAAAATTAACATCATCATCAGCACCACTACCACCCATAACGCTGTCACCACAGCCATCATTATCTTCACCCACCTCCATCACACTGACCTTTGAGGTGCATACCTTGATGTGGACAATACCCCACTGCACACTGACCTTTGAGGTGCATACCTTGATGTGGACAATACCCAATTGCACACTGACCTTTGAGGTGCATACCTTGATGTGGACAATACCCCACTGCACACTGACCTTTGAGGTGCATACGTTGGTTGGACAATCCTCCATTGCACATTAACGTTTGAGGTGCTTATGTATATATGGACAATCCTCCATTGCACATTGATCTTTGAGGTGCTTATCTATGTACGGACAATCCTTCATTGCACATTGACCTGTGTGGTGAACTATGTATTGACAATCCTCCATTGCACACTGACCTTTGAGGTGCATACCTTGGTGTGGACAATTCTTAACTGACTACCTGGTCCAGAGTTAGATGGAGATCATGGGGAAGATGTAAAATTCATCATAATCACTAGATCTGTCACCTGGCGCAGACCACCACACATCTCCACACATCTCCACACATCTCTACAACTCATATTCCCGAAGATCTTATGGTACACACCCCCTACCCTGCAGTGTTCTCCAGTATCTCATCCCTGTCTCTCTCTCCCCCACAATATTTGAGACGGAGCGACAGACCGACGGATGGATGGAGCGACCGACCGACAGACAACTAGACAGCTAGACGGACAGAAAGACAGACAGACAGACAGACAGGCAGACAGGCGGGCGGGCGGGCGGACGGACGGATAGATAGATAGATAGATAGATAGATAGATAGACAGATAGATAGATAGATAGATAGATAGATAGATAGATAGACAGATAGATAGATAGATAGATAGATAGATAGATAGATAGATAGATAGATAGATAGATAGATAGATAGATAGATAGATAGATAGATAGATAGAATACAGACAGATAAAAGACAAACAGACCGAAATTTCTGTAATCAATGTAGCAATGATAGTTTTCTCTACACAACTGCACTGCTTGACCTATGCACCCCTAACCTTTACCACAGGTCGCGTGCAGATTTTACGAGTGGCTTAAAGTATTTACTGTGACAGTGTGTAGAGTAAGACAGGATTAATATCCAGGATTATTTCATCATAAACCGCCAAAAGGCCTTCTACAAGCGCTCTGGATGTGAAGTTATGAAGCATTCATAGGACATATGAATATGAGCTGAAGTGACAGTTCATGCAACAAGGGAGGGGTCATTTCAGGTCGTTGTGATGTTTCAATTCAAGGTTAGTGTCACTGAATATTTCTGGCATGTCTGTCTTGAGATTAGAAATATAGCGACCATTAGACTGTGGCAAATGAGGACAATTTATCATTCTTCTTCTTCTTCTTCTTCTTCTTCTTCTTCTTCTTCTTCTTCTTCTTCTTCTTCTTCTTCTTCTTCTTCTTCTTCTTCTTCTTCTTCTTCTTCTTCTTCTTCTTCTTCTTCTTCTTCTTCTTCTTCTTCTTCTTCTTCTTCTTCTTCTTCTTCTTCTTCTTCTTCTTCTTCTTCTTCTTCTTCTTCTTCTTCTTCTTCTTCTTCTTCTTCTTCTTCTTCTTCTTCTTCTTCTTCTTCTTCTTCTTCTTCTTCTTCTTCTTCTTCTTCTTCTTCTTTCTTTTCGCCTTTTGTATTTAAATGTATCTTCTTTAACTTAGTTACTTTTCTGTTCAACTTTACATAATTCATTATAACCATTATTTGAACATCAGGTTCCTTATCTGCAATAAAATAAGAACTGACAATTCTTGCACAATTGGGAAGTTTAAAAGCCAGCGCGGTTATACTTACGGCCCCGCCGACCTTAAACTATATAATGGTTACTTATTAAGTAGTTGTTCTGCAATGTATGTGAGCGGACAAATTGTGGCATGTGGATTCTGAGGAAAATGCAAACAACGCCATGAACAGCCACGCTGACCGCCATGGCATATGATGATGATGATGGTGACTATAACTGCCCACCACGTGTTTACATCCATTACTTGTTTGTTTACACCCATTACTTGTCTGTTTACACCCATTACTTGTCTGTTTACACCCATTACTTGTCTGTTTACACCCATTACTTGTCTGTTTACACCCATTACTTGTCTGTTTACACCCATTACTTGTCTGTTTACACCCATTACTTGTCTGTTTACACCCATTACTTTGTCTGTTTACACCCATTAATTGTCTAGTTATGTCTGTCTCATTGAATTCCGCCATGTTTGACTCTAGTTATGTCTGTGTCATTGAATTCCGCCATGTTTGGCTCTAGTTGTGTCTGTCTCATTGAATTCCGCCATGTTTGGCTCTAGTTGTGTCTGTCTCATTGAATTCCGCCATGTTTGGCTCTAGTTGTGTCTGTCTCATTGAATGTTCATACACAGTTCTGGTTTATATAGATAACGTCACAGCCATGTACCAATCGAGCCGAAGTGCAGTTAGAACACAAGAAGGTAAATCAGATATGTTCACAGTAGTTTGCCATTGCTTTCTGAGAGACCAACGCGGCGAGAACCCCTAACGATTCTCGCGCAAGTTACATTCCGCACATGGATATACGGGATTACGGAGAAAGATGTTAACCCCTAGGCTTGGGAGACCTGCATAGACAGAATACCCAGAGAAGCAAGCCGTGACAGAATAGATTCAGAAAATGTCGTACCCTTTTCTTTAGATGAAACAACAGATTCACCCATAATGAGTGAGCTTTCGTTGGCAGACGTTCAGTGCCTGTTTTACAGCGACGATTGCAAAATCATATTAATAAGCTGAGTTTAACATGCAGCACATGCAATATGAATATTAATACAATAAAACTGAAGTAACGCAAGTTATCAGATATCCTTGTCCACTAAATATACAGATAAATTTAATACCTCGTAAACAAGTTAATTAATGTAAATCTCTAAATGTAAAGGCATTAATTAATGTAAAGACAATGCCTGGTGCTGACGGTAACAGTGATCATGTGCCACTATGTGGACAAATAAAAGTAAGATTAAAGAGAGGGGAAAAAATGGTTAAAAACTTGAGACGTAATAAAGAGGTTCTGAAAGTAGATAAAGAAATTCAAGAACAATACAGAGTGACTGTGAAAAATAGGTACAATGCAATAGCTAAAATACAGAGTATAGATGAACAATGGGAAATGTTAAGGGACTTCATTAATCAAACTAGCAAAGAAATATTACCGGAGAGAAGCCAAAAAGCTAAGAAAAAATGGATGAATGAAGAAATCTTAAGGTTGATGGACAAAAGGAAACAGAATAAAAATGACAAACAAGAGTATGCTAAGATAAATAAAGAAATAAGAGATAAATGTGTGAAGGCAAAAGAAAGTTGGTTAAATGAGCAATGCAGAAAAATTGAATTAAATTCCATTAAAGATCAAAAAAGTATGTACAGACAAATCAGCGAGCTCACAGGAAGAAAAATAAGAATAAATACAGGGTGTTTGAAATCAAAAACAGGACAGACTTTATTGGAGGAAGGTGCTATAATGAAGAGGTGGAATGAGTATATAAGAGAATTATATAATGGAGAAAGGGAAGAATTAACAGAAGAAAGTAACTTAGAAGGCCCACCTATTCTAAAAGAAGAAGTCGCTGACGCTATGAAACGTATGAAGAAAGGAAAAACAGCTGGGCCAGATGAAATCACAATAGAAGAATTAGAAGTGTTGGGAGAATTTGGAGTAGATATATTAACCAAAATGTTGAATGATATTTACAGTAGTGGATATTTACCCAGTGATATGCTGAAATCTGTATTTATAGCTATACCAAAAAGATCAGGAGCAATTGATTGTGAAGATTTTCGTACAACTAACCTCATAAACCATGTCACTAAGCTTCTACTCAGAATTATAATGAGAAGAACAAGAAAGAAAATAAAAATGGAAATTAGTGAAGAACAGTATGGTTTTATGGAAGGAAAGGGTACAAACAATGCAATATATATATTACGAACACTAATAGAAAGATCAATAGAGAAACAAAGAGACATATATTTATGCTTCATAGATTATACTAAGGCATTTGATAAAGTAAAACATGATGAGCTGATTAAAATGTTGGAAGATATCAACATTGATGGGAAAGATTTAAGAATAATAAAGAATATATACTGGAACCAAGTAGCAGCAATTAAAATGGGAAATAAAGAGGGTAGTTACGAACAGATAAAGCTAGGAGTACGACAGGGGTGTGTCTTGTCACCCGATCTCTTCTCCCTGTATAGCGAAGTAATAATGAGAGAGATCAAAGGGAAGCCAGGAATACTAATCGGAGGATATAATATAAACAATATACGCTATGCAGATGACATAGTATTGGTAGCGGATAATGCAACAGACCTACAACAATTGTTGGACAGTGTAGTAACAGAGAGTGCACAGAAAGGACTGTCCTTGAATATCAAGAAAACAGTAACAATGGTGATATCAAAGAAAATGGGGACACCAAAATGGGACATAGAAATAGAAGGGAAAATTCTCAACCAAGTGGATAATTTTAAATACCTAGTGGCACTTATAACATCAGATGGAAGATGTACAACAGAGATTAAGAGCAGAATAGGGCAGGCAAAAGCCGCATTTCAGAAGATGAAGAGTATCTTATGCAATAAGTCGCTATCAATGAATGTAAGAAAGAGAGTACTAAAATGCTATATAGAACCAGTTTTGCTGTATGGCAGTGAATCTTGGAATGTAATTGAACAAATTAGGAAGAACTTAGAAGCAACAGAGATGTGGTTTTTAAGACGAATGTTGCGAATTCCTTGGACTGCCAGAGTAACTAACAACGATTGCCTGAAAGAGGCTAATGAAACTAGAACACTATATACAACAATAAGAAAGAGACAAACATCTTTCTTTGGTCATGTGATGAGAAGAGAGGCATTGGAGAACATCGTGACAACTGGAAAGATTGAGGGGAAGAGAGGCAGAGGCAGACAAAGAGAAATGATACTGGATGGATTGAGACGGTGGAACGGAGGAATATCAGCAGCAGAGTTGATCCAGAACACCAAAGACCGAGATCTGTGGAGAGCCATGAACGCCTACGCCAGCCGGCACGGCACTTGATGATGATGAAACAAGTTAAAGAATTTACACATCTATGAACTACACTAACAGAAGATGGCAGAGAAATCGAAATCAGATGGTAAATAGTAAAGAGCTATCACCCATACTGAAACATCCAAATATACCCATGGCCACAAAGCGATAATAAATCGCAAATTCACATCAAAGAAGATCTGATACGAGAGCAAGAGGACGCCCGAGAAGAAAATGTATTGATGACACCAAAGAGATTGTACAATCACACGGAATGACACTATCCAGTGCCACCAATCAGGCGCTGGAGCGCCAACTATTCCTCCCTACGACACTTTACGGCAAAAGTGGAAAATGATGATGTGTTCCGGCGGAGAGTTAATTATGGGTACCACCTGATTGTGAAACTATAGTTGTGTACTACGTAGTTCACACGATCGTCAGCCGGCCGGTGGCCAAGTTTCAAATTGCCATCGGAGCAGAGTATTTAACATGACCTGAGCTACAAAGTCGGCCAGGATTGCGATAGGTACCACGAACTATCTCGGGTGGTAAAGGAGAGAGATGTGATAGTGACCACATCACCAACAGACAGCCGAGTCGTCTTTACGAATAGGGCCCTAACAATATGTGTCTAATGAACTATGGCCTTTATTTGGGGCTTTTTACTTATTTAAGTAGTTCATAAGGGAACAGGTTTAAAAGTACAACTACAGGGGGAACGAAACAAAACGTTTATGACAGATACCACCCGTGATTATTCGTTTCCCGCTGAAAGTTATAAATACTGGCACCGATGGTCAGAAATATTGGCTTTGACGTCAGAGATATTGGCTCTGAGGGTCAGAAATATTTGGCTCTGAGGGTTAGAAATATTGGTTCTGAGGGTTAAAAATATTGTCTCTGAGGGTCATAAATATTTGCTCTGAGAGTCAGAAATATTAGCTGTGGGGGTCAGAAATATTGGCTTTGACATAAGAAATATTGACTCTAACGTCAAAAATATTGGCTTTGATGTCAGAGATATTGGCCCTGAGGATCAGAAATATTGGCTCTAACGTCAGAAATATTAGCTCTGAGGGTCAGACATATTGGCTTTGTCGTCAGAAATATTGGCTTTGTCGTCAGAAATATTGGCTTTGACGTCAGAAATATTGACTCTGAGGATCAGAAATATTGATTCTGAGGGTCAGAAATATTGGCTCTGACGACAGAGATATTGGTTCTGGCGTCAGAAATATTGAATCTGATGATAAGAAATATTGACTGTGCCAGAAGTATTGACTCAGAGGGTCAGAAATATTATATGTGAAAGTCATAAATATTGACTCTGAAAGTCATAAATATTGTACCCACGGCCTCTAATAGTCAATAAAACGTTATTATAAATCTATGTTGTACTCTTTAACCCTAATAGCAAGCTGAAGACACAGGAGGAGCCACCAGGTGTAACAATAATAACTAACAACATTCAGTCGACATGAATCCTTTAAGTCAGCAAAGATTTAGATATAAACCCATTCTGTTTAATCTTAAGTGACAGAGTATCATTCTATGACCAAAAACTCCCACAAGCGTATAGTCGGCCAGCGTTGTCTCCCCACAGGCGGGATTATTTGGCTATCTCGCGTATGTTAGCATGACCAAATTTATGCGACTATAAATCAAAACGCGGCAGTTAATTCTTTTTGTTTTTAACACAGGGTGGTTATATGGGGATTATGTTCTTAAACGCCTTATCAACGAGGTTGTAAATGGCTCGTAAATTCTGTACCTCGTTGCCTGTCCTGTGGTCACAGCTACAAGATGAGGCAGAAACTGGGGACCGAGTGGAGAGAGGGCAGTCCGTTGACAGATAAATACTTGCGCCATTGCCGTTTTCGCCGACATCATTATTATTATCACCATCATCATCAGCTGTGGCTTCTGGTGGATGGCAGACTTGATGTGAAGATATCTTTGTTTTAAAAGAGATGTCTAGATGGCTGAACGGCGAAGTATACGATACGTAGTCCTTCGAGACATAAATAAATATTTGAAGTCGACAGATTCGAACCCCGATGTGGCTACTCTGGTTAACTTTGTATGTTATCTAGTACGTCCTCAAAACTCTACTTCATTTCTCTACTTCTATGAGTGTCAATCGATACTAGTAGCTTTAGCTTTCATTCTTTTTCGCTTGCTTGTCTCTGTTATGTAGTTGTTTCTAAGGCCCCATATTCTTCAATTTCCCGTATTGCTTGCCCTCCGGTACTTATGGTATTAAATATTACGTAGTCCGTTGTGTTGGGTCATTGATTACCAACAACGGTGACAGAATGAAAGAAATTAAACTGCGACTATCAATAGCTCTTCAAAGACTAAAACAACTTAATAAATTATGGAGTGGCACAGACAGAACTACACAAATTAGATTTTTAAGAGCATGCATCTTTCCCATTGCAATATACGCCTGTGAGACCTGGACACTTACTAAACAAGCTGAACAGCGCATGAACGCCTTTGAATATAAATGTTATAGATGAGTTCTAAGAATATCTTGGGTAAAGAAAAGAACAAACGCATCCATACTTCAAGAGCTGAATATTGAAGAAATATTAAAGACGATAAAACAAAGAAAATTGAAATATTTTGGTCACTTGAAAGGTCACGAAAGTTTGGAGAGAACAATAATGGAAGGGTATATGCCTGGGAAGAGAGGAAGAGGAAGGCCAAAGGGAAGATGGGTGCAGGATGTGGCAGGTGATATCTAGATTGGTGTATCAGACGCGGGACATCTTGCTTATGATCGAGAGTTTTTCCGGAAGGTTGTTATGGGAGCGAGGTTCTGCAAAGGACATGTTACTGAATCAATTACATAAACAAACACACATTTTGCGCTCACAGATGGAGAAGAAGGAAATAGAGACCAGAAGACGCACTAGACAACATACAATTTGAAAGCTATAGTTACCGACCGGGATCGAACCTGTCGCCGCCAAATGAAGACGGCGCCTCGCTGCAGGAACAAGTATACTTCGACGCACGAGCAACTAGATACTCCTGGTCGTACGTCGAAGTACACTTGTTCCTGCAGCGAGGCGCCGTCTTCATTTGGAGGCGACAGGTTCGATCCTGGTCGGTAACTATAGCTTTCAAATGTTATGTTG
>OY992897.1:80943212-80953212 GCA_963921405.1 Cepaea hortensis
TAACTTAAACACTTGTCTAGCGACAGAAAAGTACTTGTCCCAGATACTCACCCACTCGTCAAAGATATCGAGGAAAGTACCGACTGTGGGCAGGGAATTAAGACGTCTGGGAAAACCCTAAGGTCATCCATCGGCGGATATTTTAGGACAGTAGCAAAACTCAGTTTTCTTGTCTTTGTTCACTCTCGCTGGAACATGTATTCCCCTCGTCGCCTTCTCAGTATCCGCCATGGGAGAATTGCCCACGATCACATCCCATCAAATGTCCAATATTTTGCTCCGTGTTCGCCAACCGGTCATCTCCTTCGTTTCATTTCACGCCTGAATGTCCCTGTTCATAGGTTTTAGCGTTCGCTTTGTACTCAAGCGTAGTCAATACATGTGCTGCTACTTGAAGTAGTGCCACTAATGATGATTGCACTGGGCTGATGTTTGCATGTGGATTAGCTTTTCCTTAATATCAGTGCCTCTCGCTATCAGGCGAATTCACTCCGACTTTGAGGTTCTTGTAATTAACGTCACCAATTCAAGAACATAATAGCATATTAATAAAATTTAGTGGAACTGCGATAAAGCTGTGGAAATGTAAACAGTATAACATAACACAAAGTAACGCAGCTTTGCAGAACAGGATTAAGATACGTACAGGACGTTGCGACGACTAGACTTCATCAGCAAATACATAAACAAAACACAACATATAGCACGGAGAAGATCCCCCGATGACTACATTAAGGTATAAGGACGGCATGAGAAGAATTATAATATGAAAAAATGAAAGCAATGAAGAGAAAGTTAAAACTTGAAAAAAAAAATGTTGATTTCAAGTTTTCATTTTCTCTTCATTGCTTTCATGTTTTCATACTTTTATTCTTCTCATGCCGTCCTTATACCTTAATGTAGTCATGGGAGGATCTTCTCTGTGCTATATGCCTTACTGTAGTCATGGGAGGATCTTCTCTGTGCTATATGTTGTGTTTTATGTATGTATTTGTTTGCTGATGAAGTCTAGTCGTCGCGATGTCCTGTACGTATCTTAATCCTGTTCCGTAAAGCTGCATTACTTTGTGTTATTTTATTTTGTTTCCTAGTCAAGGACGAGAAGTAAATATTTTAGTCCGGCTGACCGGTGTAAGGGTTGAACCTGCTACCTCGGCATGATGAAAGTTAGTTTGACAAATTATGATGAGCTCCGTGTGTCGGACCCCTCATGTCGTGTGAGGCCAATCTGGATCTTCTAAAGCCTCTCTGAAGTGTCTCCACCTTGTCGTGGTGAGGGACTTGCGTGTCCCAATGACCCCAAGAGCTCTGCCGACGGAAGCACAACTACATGTCGGACAGGCCTTGAGATAGGGACCAGACCAAGAGAGACACAACCTGCTGCTCTGCAGGTAGACTGAGGATAGACAGTCAAAGACCGAATCAGGCGTTCGATGCCACTAACTCTTGGTCCGGACATATACTCTAAGGGTCTCGGCCCAATGGTGCCTAACTTAGACACACCGCAATATATATATATATATATATATATATATATATATATATATATATATATATATATATATATATATATATATATATATATATATATATATATATATATATATAAAACTCCGGATAAAAACAGAAGAAGAAGAAGATCTTCCAAAGCACGTTCAGTGAGTCGCTCAGTATGCATGCCTGTGAATACTTTCACGTGCTGAGAAAACAGAGAAGTGCTTACAGCCGCCATTGTTTCCATCGCAAGGCTGCTTATTTTCACGGCAAAATCAGCACTTGCTTCCTGGACAGTTGTGCAACCTGAGCTTCCCGAGTGTGTCCATGCACTCCGCTAAACGAGGACCAGGGAGGCATCAGTAAACACCACTCCAGTGTTTTCATGCGGCAATTAGCGCTTTGACCAACACAAAGCTAATTACTCCCTTATCTGGGCTTCATGCGGCTACATTGCCGGATAAGAGAGACTTGTATAATCCAAGACAGCATATCGATTTGTTTCATTCATTTTGAAAATAGAGCAAACGACGTCATGGCGTGTTCCGTGGACTTCTGATTGAAGACAACATCAAAACAGTGTCAGCAGCATGGCCGAGATACCTGGTAGCAGTCCTTCAGCATTGTCAAGATAAAGAACATTAAGATGTCAACAGATGAACAACAGTGACACATCAACTGGTAACATTACTCCTGCTCCATACAAGTCTTCAGTTACTGCCACTCCACAAACGTCTTCAGTTACTGCCACTCCACAAATGTCTTCAGTTACTGCCACTCCACAAACGTCTTCAGTTACTGCCACTCCACAAACGTCTTCAGTTACTGCAACTCCACAAACGTCTTCAGTTACTGCCAATCCACAAACGTCTTCAGTTACTGCAACTCCACAAACGCTTACTTTTCAATAAGGCCAAACTATTTGACGAAATCCTATTTAAAAATGCTACCAGCTACCTTTGGCCATTGTTTAAATATTATTTACATTGTATTTTAAAGAGAACATATCTTTCCCATTGCAACATACGCACGTGAGACCTGGACACTTACTAAACAAGCTGAACAGCGCATAAATGCCTTTGAATATAAATGTTATAGACGGGTTCTAAGAATATCTTGGGTAAAGAAAAGAGCAAATGTATCCATACGACAAGATCTGAATATTGAAGAAGGTTGGCTACTAAAGATGATAAAACAAAGAAAACTTAAATATTTTGGTCACTTGAAACGACACGAAAGTTTGGAGAGAACAATATTGGAGGGGTATATGCCTGGGAAGAGAGGAAAAGAAAGGCCAAAGAGAATATGGGTGCAGGATGTGGCGGATGATCTCCAGATGGGTGTATCGGACGCGAGGCATCTTGCTTATGATCGAGAAGTTGTCCGGAAGGTTGTTATGGGAACGAGGTTCTGCAAAGGACATGCTACTGAATGAATGAATGAATGAATGAATGAATGAATGAATTGTATTTCCTAACCACCGATATTTAGGGCATCTTATTGCTCCTTGTTTATATCATCCCTGACATTTCTCAATATATTTTCGGCGTACAGGTTAAACAAATAGGGTGACAGCACGCAGCCCTGACGGACTCCTTGCTTGATGTCAAACCAATCTGATGCCTCGCCATCTATTCTAACTGCTGCTTGTTGGTCTAGATATAGCATTTTTATGAGATGTACTACATGTAATGGAAAGCCCATTTTCCTCATGATTTCCCAAAGTTTCTTATGTTGTACACAGTCAAATGTCTTTGAATAATCCAAAAAACATGAGAATAGGTTTACATTAAATTCTCTGCACTTCTCTATTATTACACGCATGTTGAGTATGTGATCTCTTGTTCCTCTTCCTTGTCTAAATCCAGCTTGAACCACGTTAATTTCTTCTTCAATTTTCTTTTTAAGTCTTCCCATTATGATTTTTAGTAGAATTTTACTTGCATGACTGATCAGGGCAACAGTTCTATAGTTGGTGCATAATTTCAGGTTGCCCTTTGTGGTATTGGAATGAAGATAGTTCTCTTCCAATCTTTTGGCCATATACCATATTTCCATATCTTTTTACATATTGAGTGATAGACCTGTATGCTTTCTTCTCCTCCCGCTTTAATTAGCTCAGCTGGTACCTCGTCACATCCAGGTGATTTACCATTCTTCAGGTTCTTTATAGCCCAAGCAATTTCATCTAATGAGGGTCCAGGTTCTGTCTCTGCTGTCATTGGTTCATGTATCTCATTCATATCCTCACTGTCACTCATATCATACATTCCACTGCAGTACTCCTGCCATCTTTCTAGAATTTGTCTAGATTCTGTTAAGGTATATCCCAACGTGTCACTGATAACACTTAATTGAAAGGCATAAATAAATAAATAAATAAAATAAATAAATATATAAATAAAGAAATAAAGACAGAAAGAAAGAAAGAAAGAAAGAAAGAAATGTAATCTCTGTGAAAGAATGTGTGTCACACATTATGGATATGCCGTCAAAGTATCAACAGGAAATAATGATGTACAAATACAAAGGACAACAGAAAGAAAGGAAGACAGCTGTTTAAAGTGTGTGTGTCTCAGATGTATAGATGTATCCTAGCAACACAATGGTAGACAGCCATGTACAGTCAAACAAAGCCTATTGTGTCACTAATATTATGTAATGAGGGATTGCAGATCGTTCAGCCATCCTGCATGCCGAGGGCTTTACAATGAACGTAAAGCTTTGAGATCTAGCACAGAATGGCGTTTCATGTCGAGCCTTTGACGCTATCAGAATGTAGAAGACTTGTGACGAGTCATTGCTAACCTAGCTAATCTGTGTCGCGTCGCAAATAAATTAATGATATATCCCGCATTGGAAGGTAGAGTCACAAATGAATGGAGATAAGGCAATATATGATCCCTAGAAATTGAAGACACCATACATATATATTTTATCTGCTAATTAACTGTGTTCTGTTGTCGTGTAATGAGAAGAGACATGCTCTGAAGGCCCGGTTGATATGACCTTTATCTACAGAGAATATGCAACGCCCTTGCTGTGCGAGATATTTCCGAACATCATCTGCAGACCCACAAACTACCAAAAACGACCATACGCTACTACTATTATTGCTGCTACTGATATTATTTCAAGAAGAAGAAGAAGAAGACAACTGAAACGACGACGACAGCAACTACTACTACTATTACTATTACTACTACTACTACTACTACTACTACTACTACTACTACTACTACTACTACTACTACTACTACTACTACTACTACTATGACCACTCTTGCTGCAGCTGCTGCCTTTACTATACTACTGCTAAAGCTAGTAATGCTGCTGCTACTACTACTTCTGCTACCATTACTGATATTAATGAAGCTACTATTATTATTACAGCAACATCAATAACTGCTACTATTAGTCTCACAACAATAACAGTTGCTGTTGTTGCTGCTGCTGCTGCTGCTCCTCCTCCTCGTCCTCCTCCTCCTCCTACTACTACTACTACTACTACTACTACTACTACTACTACTACTACTACTACTACTACTACTACTATTACTACTACTACTACTACTACTACTACTACTACTACTACTACTACTACTACTACTACTACTACTACTACTACTACTACTACCACTTCCACGACAACGACTACTGCAGAAACAATGAAGACATTGTCACCAACACTTCAAAAATGCCTATTGACACAGAGACTAACAACCGCAGACACAAGATCCCCCATGTCACCAGCAACATCCGACGACTGACAACCACATTTACAAACCCCGTCTCATTCCCCCTGTCTCACACCAGTCACAATATTGACAAACCCGGACTATGCCAGGCCCGCACGGGGCCATCTGCAGAACCTGGACAAAGTTGCTGCGCCACGAGATAACACACGCAGACTTGTTTGCACAAGGACTGGAGGTTCAATAGAAGATGCATTTGTCGTCTTGACACGGCAAGCTCCTGTCTCAGACCTGTCTGGCAGTGAATGTGATGCACGTGACAGTATAAAAGTCAGTGTGTAGTACTAGAGTGCATGCCATCAGGACCTACAGGGGATATGGTGTCTGGGCTGTACTTCTATGGCCGTACAGAGTACAGTTGTTATCACTGCTGTCGTTGTAGATGGCAGTGTTCGGTTCTAGTATCCATGGCACTGAGTGGATCTCATGGGCTTGCTGGTTGTAGGGATGGTCTACAGGGCTGGGTGGATTCATAGGCTTGCTGCTTGGAGGGACAGCCTAGGAGATTGGGTGCATTTTAGGGATGTCAGGTGAGGACAGTCTATCAGACTGGGCGAATCTCAGTGACGAGATGTTGGGAAAGTCGTTGACATTGGGTGAATCTTAGATAAGTGCTGACAGAAAAGTGCATGAGACTGGGTGAATCTTAGATACGTGCTGACAGAAGAGTGCATGAGACTGTGTGAATCTTAGATACGTGCTGACAGAAGAGTGCATGAGACTGGGTGAATCTTAGATACGTGCTGACAGAAATGTGCATGCGACTGTGTGAATCTTAGATACGTGCTGACAGAAATGTGCATGAGACTGGGTGAATCTTAGATACGTGCTGACAGAAATGTGCATGAGACTGGGTGAATCTTAGATACGTGCTGACAGAAATGTGCATGAGAATGGGTGAATCTTAGATACGTGCTGACAGAAAAGTGTACGAGACTGGGTGAATCTTAGATACGTGATGACAGAAATGTGCACGAGACTGGGTGAATCTTGTTGACGTGCTGACCGAAACGTGCACGAGACTGGGTGAATCTTAGATACGTGCTGACAGAAATGTGCATGAGACTGGGTGAATCTTAGATACGTGCTGACAGAAATGTGCATGAGAATGGGTGAATCTTAGATACGTGCTGACAGAAAAGTGTACGAGACTGGGTGAATCTTAGATACGTGATGACAGAAATGTGCATGAGACTGGGTGAATCTTAGATACGTGCTGACAGAAAAGTGCACGAGACTGGGTGAATCTTAGATACGTGCTGACAGAAATGTGCATGAGACTGGGTGAATCTTAGATACGTGCTGACAGAAATGTGCATGAGACTGGGTGAATCTTAGATATGTGCTGACAGAAAAGTGCATGAGACTGGGTGAATCTTGTTGACGTGCTGACAGAAATGTGCATGAGACTGGGTGAATCTTAGATACGTGCTGACAGAAATGTGCATGAGACTGGGTGAATCTTAGATGCGTGCTGACAGAAATGTGCATGAGACTGGGTGAATCTTGGTGACGTGCTGACAGAAATGTGCATGAGACTGGGTGAATCTTGGTGTGACATGCTGATAGAAATGTGCATGAGACTGGGTGAATCTTGGTGACGTGCTGATAGAAATGTGCATGAGACTGGGTGAATCTTGGTGACGTGCTGATAGAAATGTGCATGAGACTGGGTGAATCTTGGTGACGTGCTGACAGAAATGTGCATGAGACTTGGTGAATCTTGGTGATGTGCTGATAGAAATGTGCATGAGACTGGGTGAATCTCGGTGACGTGCTGACAGAAATGTGCATGAGACTGGGTGAATCTTGGTGACGTGCTGATAGAAATGTGCATGAGACTGGGTGAATCGTGGTGACGTGCTGACAGAAATGTGCATGAGACTGGGTGAATCTTGGTGACGTGCTGACAGAAATGTGCATGAGACTCGGTGAATCTTGGTGACGTGCTGATAGAAATATGCATGAGACTGTGTGAATCTTGGTGACGTGCTGATAGAAATGTGCATGAGACTGGGTGAATCTTGGTGACGTGCTGACAGAAATGTGCATGATACTGGGTGAATCTTAGATACGTGATGACAGAAATGTGCATGAGATTGGTGAATCTTAGATACGTGCTGGCAGAAATGTGCATGAGACTGGGTGAATCTTAGATACGTGCTGGCAGAAATGTGCATGAGACTGGGTGAATCTTAGATACGTGCTGACAGAAATGTGCATGAGACTGGGTGAATCTTAGATACGTGCTGACAGAAAAGTGCATGAGATTGGGTGAATCTTAGATACGTGCTGACAGAAATGAGCATGACATAGTTGTAATAACTATAGATTCGAAAACTAACTCCCAATCTAACACAAACCCACGTCACCATTTATGCGTAAGTCGTACTAAACGGAGTCACATAACGTTCACACATAACTGCCAGGTCAGGTGCCCATTCATCCCTCTCAGACTAAGTTTACACAGAACTTCAGTAAAACGCCCCGCAGATTGCGGCTCCCTTTGTTAGCTGTTCTGTCCAGGTAGGCCCAGAGATCGATCAGCCAGCAGTTAAATACCAGTTTGCCTACGGTTCTTAAACCGGTCAGCGAGCCAGTGGTCATTGAGCTCAAACAATGGCAGATACACGCTAGGGCGAGCGGTCAAGATGAAACTGCCAGTCCAACAAAGGTATGTGTACATACCCTTGTGGCTGGGTGGAATTAACACTCTTTATGTTTCGATTTATAACTATTTACCTCCGCGCGGCTCGAGTGTTTATTCAAAGAAGTGTGGTAGCACATCGCTTCTCACCTGTGTGTCTTTATGCTGTCGTTCCAGGAATGTCCAAGCCCAGAATACTGGATTTTTATTTCAAATGACACCCACATTTTAAAATATCTTCTACATTCCCACTACAGTAAGACACGAAAGTACACAAGTGGACACTGAACATCATTTAATTATTAATGTTTTTCGATGTAGTTTCCTGGTATGGGTCTGTCATGAGACAGGGCCCTAACAATTTGTAGGTCTGAATGCACAGAGGATTAGGTGGCCAATCTGTCCCTCACTTTCGCAGATGACGAGCCCAGGCGACCATCAAGCCACGAGTCACCAAGCCACGAGTCACCAAGCGACTACTTATCAAATCACGAGTCACCTAGCGACTATTTATCAAACCACGAGTCACCTAGCGACTATTTATCAAACTACGAGTCACCAAGTGACTATTTATCAAACTACGAGTCACAAAGCATCCATTTATCAATCCACGAGTCACCAAGCGTCTGTTTATCAATCCACGAGTCACAAAGCGACTGTTTATCAATCCACGAGTCACCAAGCGACTGTTTATCAATCCACGAGTCACCAAGCGTCCATTTATCAATCCACGAGTCACCAAGCGTCCATTTATCAATCCACGAGTCACCAAGCGTCCATTTATCAATCCACGAGTCACCAAGCGTCCATTTATTAATCCACGAGTCACCAAGCGTCCATTTATCAATCCACGAGTCACCCAACGTCCATTTATCAATCCACGAGTCACCAAGCTACTGCTTATCAACGACGAGTCACCAGTAAGCAGACAAGTTCAAAAACACCCATACGCAGTAGACATATGGTGTTTGAGGATAAAGCAAAGAATTCCATCGATGGACAAAAAACAAAACAAAAAAAGAAACAACTATCGAGCATGTCCCACAAGAACCAAATGAAACTAAATATAATTTTAAAAATAAAATTGCAAAATTGATGGGAAAAGAGCAAATGGAAGGCTTAGAGTCTCATAAATGTCGAGAGGGTCGACTTCATTGCACCGGGTTTTTATCCCATATGGCTCAATCTCTTTCCCCAGCGCCGAAAGCGTCGCACAAAGCACGAACTCCGTAACTCCAGCGATGACCCCCCCCCCGGAGTCTCCGAAAAAATACACGCGTGAACCGAAGGACGCGGCCCGGACTCGAACCCACAAACTTCGGAGCCCGAGTCAGACGACTTGACCACTTCGCCACGAGAGTTACATGCCTGCATGGCTTGGTCACGTGAGACAATCTGGAGAAAACCAACCTGATCCACGACTCTGGTGATCGCGTGAGATGGAGAACCTTGACCGTCCACGCTTATCGGCATGGCACATGATGATGATGACTATGTTAAGTAGTGAAAAGTGACCTCTGACCCGATGTCTATGATAACAACAATGAAGAGACAGACCCGATGTCTTTGACAACAACCAACAATGATGAGACAGACCCGATGTCTTTGACAACAACCAACAATGATGAGACAGACCCGATGTCTTTGACAACAACAATGAAGAGACAGACCCGATGTCTTTGACAACAACCAACAATGATGAGACAGACCCGATGTCTTTGACAACAACCAACAATGATGAGACAGACCCGATGTCGATGACAACAACAATGAAGAGACAGACCCGATGTCTTTGACAACAACCAACAATGATGAGACAGACCCGATGTCTTTGACAACAACCAACAATGATGAGACAGACCCGATGTCTTTGACAACAACAATGAAGAGACAGACCCGATGTCTTTGACAACAACCAACAATGATGAGACAGACCCGATGTCTTTGACAACAACCAACAATGATGAGACAGACCCGATGTCTTTGACAACAACAATGAAGAGACAGACCCGATGTCTTTGACAACAACCAACAATGATGAGACAGACCCGATGTCTTTGACAACAACCAACAATGATGAGACAGACCCGATGTCTTTGACAAC
>OY992897.1:80960712-81195712 GCA_963921405.1 Cepaea hortensis
GATACATAAATACTAGGCTAAGCCCCACAGAACCATCAACAGTTGATACATAAATACTAGGCTATGGCTAACAGAACCATCAACAGTTGATACATAAATACTAGGCTATGCCCCACAGAACCATCAACAGTTGATACATAAATACTAGGCTATGCCCCACAGAACCATCAACAGAACCATCAACAGTTGATACATAAATACTAGACTATGCCCCACAGAACCATCAACAGTTGATACATACATACTAGACTATGCCCCACAGAACCATCAACAGTTGATACATAAATACTAGGCTATGCCCCACACAACCATCAACAATTGATACATAAATACTAGGCTATGCCCCACAGAACCATCAACAGTTGATACATAAATACTAGACTATGCCCCACAGAACCATCAACAGTTGATACATAAATACTAGGCTATGCCCCACAGAACCATCAACAGTTGATACATAAATACTAGACTATGCCCCACAGAACCATCAACAGTTGATACATAAATACTAGGCTATGCCCCACAGAACCATCAACAGTTGATACATAAATACTAGACTATGCCCCACAGAACCATCAACAGTTGATACATAAATACTAAGCTATGCCCCACAGAACCATCAACAGTTGATACATAAATACTAGGCTATGCTCCACAGAACCATCAACAGTTGATACATAAATACTAGGCTATGCCCCACAGAACCATCAACAGTTGATACATAAATACTAGGCGTTGAACAGTACCGGAGATAATGGTGATCCCTGTGGTAGGCCAGGATATATTGTTGTTGGTTCCGAAGTCCAACTGCCACATCTAAAAACTACTTTCCGTTGGAAGAGAGCTGCAGCGATCCAACTAAGGAGGAATGGACTTACGTTTAGTTCAAGAAGCTGAAACATTAAAAAAGTGAGAATCACCAGTGAGCAGATCACTGGACCTGGCAGGACATTGTCATATGCCGATGATGTTTTAGTGTATCGTCAGGGTAAGGATAGAGAGGAGGTTGCTGTGGAGCTACAAACCGAACTCAATCGCATAAGTACTTGGTGTGATGAAGCTGGGGCAATGGTCAACCCAACAAAGGCAACAGTGACTTGGTTCTCGTTGAATAATCATATTGTCAACAATCCAACACCAACTGTAATGCTGTGTTCAGAGACGGTGGAAAGAACGCAGGCAATGAATTACCTGGGGATACGGTTTGATCGAAGCCTTGCTTATAATGTGCACATAGACCAGGTGATAACAAAGGCCAAGCGGGGTTTGGCAGCGATGCGGGTGATGGCGGCAGCAAACTGTGAGCAGCGCCATCTATGTCTTCTGTACGAGGGGCTGGTCATGTCTGTTTTGGAGTATGCAATGGCAATCCTGACTGTCAGCCATAAGCAGATAGAAAGGATGGAAAGGATACAGAATGAAGCTATGCGCATTATTCTTGGATGTACAAGAGATACAGCATGCAGGGCGATGCGCTACCTTCTTGATTTTCCAACCATTGAAGAGAGAATGCAAGTTTGCAGGGCACGCGCCTACCTCAGAATTAACGCAAACACACAGCATCCACTGCATAGTGAAATTAGGAAGGTGAAGGGCAGCAGGTTAAAAAGAGGACGGTCGTGGATGGGTCAAGCCGAGGACATTCTTCAACAGGTGTGTTCACTTGAGGACTTAGAACCTGGCGAGGAGTGGGTGCAAGTGCCAACAGACTTCTGCACATCCTTTTCAGTTTGCATCCAACTAGATAGAAAATGCAGACAAGAAAATCCGGCTGCTGTTGAGGCTGAAGTACAAGCGTTGATTTTCGAGAATTCGCTAGACAGTGATGCGGTCATCTACACAGATGGGTCGGTCATCCGACATGTGAGAAGCTCATGGGCCTTTACAGCTCGGGCCGGAGGGAGAATTGTGAAGGAGGACTCTGGTGCTTTCACTGAAACCACAAGTAGCCTGACCATGGAAGTCATGGCAGTAAGTAAAGCAATAACATGGCTCGAGACACAGACATTCACTAGGGCTTGTTTCCTTAGCGACTCAATGAACATGATCAAGAGGATAGAGGAGGGGTCGATCCGAAGAGAATGGTTGCTGCCTCTGAAGCGGTCTCGGCTGGCAAAGATTAGTTTCATCTTCGTGCCAGGGCATGCGGGAGTACAAGGAAATGAGCGGGCTGACAAGCTCGCAGGTGAGGCTACTGTTGAGGGCGGACGCGCCATGGACCAGGCTGACATTCTGAATGCTCTACGAGAAGTGAGACTTTTGCAAGAACCAAGTGATGACTGTGAATCTACAACAATGGCCAGACTGCGAGAGCAGCAAATTAAAAGAGGGGTGGCCAAACAAGAACACTACGCAGGAAGCCAAAGAAGATTGATAAACCAACACAGAACTGGCGTCGTTAGCCGCTACACGCTGCGGGATTTGCTGAGGAGGGGATCCGAGCACTTATGGACTGAATGGTCCGATGTGCAACGAGGATGATCTGTCGACTAACTAACTAACTAACTAACATAAATACTAGGCTAAGCCCCACAGAACCATCAACAGTTGATACATAAATACTAGGCTATGGCTAACAGAACCATCAACAGTTGATACATAAATACTAGGCTATGCTCCACAGAACCATCAACAGTTAATACATAAATACTAGGCTATGCCCCACAGAACCATCAACAGAACCATCAACAGTTGATACATAAATACTAGACTATGCCCCACAGAACCATCAACAGTTGATACATAAATACTAGACTATGCCCCACAGAACCATCAACAGTTGATACATAAATACTAGGCTATGCCCCACAGAACCATCAACAGTTGATACATAAATACTAGGCTATGCCCCACAGAACCATCAACAGTTGATACATAAATACTAGGCTATGCCCCACAGAACCATCAACAGTTGATACATAAATACTAGGCTATGCCCCACAGAACCATCAACAGTTGATACATAAATACTAGGCTATGGCTAACAGAACCATCAACAGTTGATACATAAATACTAGGCTATGCCACACAGAACCATCAACAGTTGATACATAAATACTAGGCTATGCTCCACAGAACCATCAACAAATGATACATAAATACTAGGCTATGCTCCACAGAACCATCAACAGTTGATACATAAATACTAGGCTATGCCCCACAGAACCATCAACAGTTGATACATAAATACTAGGCTATGCTCCACAGAACCATCAACAATTGATACATAAATACTAGGCTATGCTCCACAGAACCATCAACAGTTGATACATAAATACTAGGCTATGCTCCACAGAACCATCAACAATTGATACATAAATACTAGGCTATGCTCCACAGAACCATCAACAGTTGATACATAAATACTAGGCTATGCTCCACAGAACCATCAACAATTGATACATAAATACTAGGCTATGCTCCACAGAACCATCAACAGTTGATACATAAATACTAGGCTATGCCCCACAGAACCATCAACAGTTGATACATAAATACTAGGCTATGCCCCACAGAACCATCAACAGAACCATCAACAGAACCATCAACAATTGATACATAAATACTAGGCTATGCTCCACAGAACCATCAACAATTGATACATAAATACTTGGCTATGCCCCACAGAACCATCAACAGTTGATACATAAATACTACGCTATGCCCCACAGAACCATCAACAGTTGATATATAAATACTAGGCTAATCCCCACAGAACCATCAACAATTGATACATAAATACTATGGTCCACAGAACCATCAACAGTTGATACATAAATACTTCGCTATGGCTCAAAGAACCATCAACAGTTGATACATAAATCAAAATTGTAATAGCATCACAACCAGATCCTAACAACTGGGTTGACCTACTGTCATTTTGATAACAACCCGATTAATTGATGGCGGACCAACCTCTGAAATTACTTCAAAATCGGATTAACCTTTATTTCGTTGTCCCTGTTTACATTTAAGAACAATGTGTATGTTTGTTTTGCTTCTTTGAAGATTTTTCTGTTGTGCTTTGTTCGCGACTTGATGTCGTTTGGTGGAGCCCACGAGAAACAAGCCAAAATTAATTGTGGGATATAATAGTGAAGAAATACAGCGAGCGGATCGCCACAAGGGCGGTTATTTGACAGTTTACTCTTCTGATTTATTTGAACATCAAAAAGATTGGGAATCATCTCCCCTGTTGCCTTAGTCACAGGTGGGGAACGGCGTAGGAGATGTGCCGGGCAACGGTGGAACGATTCCTGGGATATTAACACTTGAAATATGCAAATAAGTCTACTTTAGATAACAACTTCCAGGGGCGTGCGCATAGAGGACAGTGAAAGGGGGCGGCATACAGGAAACAGGTTATTTGTGGTAGAAGAGACAGGGCAATGGTAAAGCTTAGCTGCACTTCTCTGGCAGTGGTAAACGGAACCCATTCGTTCGCCGGTGCCCGAGCAGACTAGTCAGACTAACATGGCATGATCAAAATCACCAGTGACCTCCGAAATCATCAGTGACCTCCGAAATCACACGTTACCTCCAAAATCATCACCGACCTCCAAAATCATCACAGGTCTCCAAAATCACCAGTGACCCCCAAAATCACCAGTGACGTCCAAAATCATCACTGGCCTCCAAAATCACCAGTGACCTCCAAAATCACAAATGACCTCCAAAATCACCAGTGACCTCCAAAATCATCACTGGCCTCCAAAATCACCAGTGACCTCCAAAATCACCAGCGATCTCCAAAATCATCACTGCCCTCCAAAATCACCATTGACCTCCAAAATCATCACTGACCTCCAAATTTACCTGTGACCTCTAAAATCATCACTGGACTCCAAAATTACCTGTGACCTCAGAAATCACCAGTGACCTCCAAAATCACCAGTCACCTCCAAAATCATCACTGGACTCCAAAATCACCAGTGATCTCCAAAATCACAAGTGACCTCCAAAATCATCACTGGCCTCCAAAATCACCAGAGACCTCCATGACTGTGTGAAACTGTTTCATGTTATTTAAATTGATTTGCCTTAAGAACCAGTCTTCTTGGCAACTGAGCTCGTGTTGGGTAAATCTGTTCTCTTCTCCTTCCAGCGAGTCTTCGGTTACTTTTCTCTAACGCGTTCACGCGACAGCACAATCTGGTTTGTCAAATGTTCAGTTTCATGCCCGTGTGTATTAAATGAGTTGCATATCCTTTTCAGGACGTCGCAGTCAACCCTAGCATTGTTTGGCTGTTTGTGATTTCTTGGCATATTTACGTTCAGTATTTTGCCATTGTTTTCTGAACAATCGGTATTCATACCATTGTATGAAAACCAGCGCAAGGCATTCTGCTTCCAATTCACCCGCAGCTGAGATTCGAACTCGGCATAGGAATGAAATATGTATGAATGGTCTTGGTAAACTAGCTTTTTTGTTTTTGCATATGTTCCAATCAATTTAGGGTTTAATTCCTTTGGTGTTTGCAGATTAAATGAATCGATAAATACTTGCATACCCGAATAAGTAAGCGTGTGATCAAATGAATAAGCATGCAAAGATACACATAACAAGTTATTAAGTAAGTAAATAAGAAAATAGATAAGTGGGTAAATAAGAAAGTGGATGAGTAAGTGAGTACTTAGATAAGCAGGTAAAAAGAAAATAAGAAAATTAAAACCAGCAAGTTAATAAATAAGTGAAAAAGTAAATGTAAATAAGTAAGTGAATAGCTAAAAGTCAATAAGTAACTGAATAGGTAAGTGAATAGGTAAGTGAATAGGTAAGTAAATAGGTAAGTGAATAGGTAAGTGGATAGGTAAGTAAATAGGTAAAAGTAAATAAGTAATTGAATAGATCAGAGAATAGGTAAGTGAATAGGTAAAAGCAAATAAACAAAAAAAGCAAATAAACAAGAACATAGGTAAGTGAATAGGTAAATGTAAATAAGTAAGTGAATAGGTAAAATTAAATAAGTAACAGCACAAGTAAGTAAATAATTAAGTGAATAAGTAAGCGAATAAGTATTGTGAATAAACAAGTAAATAATTAAATGAATGATTAAGTAAGTAAGTAAATGATTAAATAAGTAAATACATTTGTAATTAAATGTATTATTATGTACGTAAGTAAGTGAATTAATAAGTAAATTAGCAAGTTAAAAATAAGTAAATGAGTAAGTAAATAAGTCAGTGAATACGTAAAAGTAAACAAGTAAATTAATCAGTGAGTTAAAAAAGTTAAGTGAATATTTAAGTGAATCAGTAAGCAAAAAAGCACCTGACTTAGTAAATAAATAAGTGAATACGTTAGTTAATAGGAAAGTGAATACGTTAGTTAATAGGAAAGTGAAGAAGCAACTTAAAAATTTTATCTGAATAAGTAAATAAGCAAGTGATAAGTTAGTGAATAAGAAATTTACGAAGTAAGACAGGATGGATGGAGGATCTGTCTGGCTGGTTGAGATGTAAGACTGGATGGATGGAGGATCTGTGTGGCTGGTTGAGATGTAAGACTGGATGGATGGAAGATCTGTGTGGCTGGTTGAGGTGTAAGACTGGATGGATGAAGGATCTGTGTGGCTGGCTAAGATGTAACACGGGATGGATGGAGTATCTGTGTGGCTGGCTATGATGTAAGACTGGATGGATGGAGGATCTGTGTGGCTGGTTGAGGTGTAAGACTGGATGGATGAAGGATCTGTGTGGCTGGCTAAGATGTAACACGGGATGGATGAAGATCTGTGTGGCTGGCTGAGATGTAAGACGGGATGGATGAAGGATCTGTGTGGCAGGTTAAGATATAAGAATAGATTGTCTTACAGATAAAATCGTGCGGTCGACAGTGAGAGAAATATGATATCACGTGCTACATTTCGTATTCATAGACTCAGTCCTTGAGATCTAAATGTATCTCGGCGCGACCTGGAAAGTTATTCGTCCACACAAACTGTGGCATGAAGTATACTACAGGGCCCTATTTCATCGTGGTCAAGTAGGTTACGCAAAGAGACAGTTGTCTTAATGACAATATATGACCCCAACGAGGTTATGCTCTTCGCGAACGATAATAGAAAATACAATAAATTAGTGCCAGGATATCGCCTTGGAGAAAGCAGTTCACAGATGTATACATTACTTAAATAGGTGCAATTCACAGTTTAGGATCTGTTTGAGATATGGAGAGAGAGAGAGAGAGAGAAAGAGAGAGAGCGATTGAGAGAGAGAAAGAGAGAGAGAGAGAGAGAGAGAGAGAGAGAGAGAGAGAGAGAGAGAGAAAGCAGTTCACAGATGTATACATTGCTTAAATAGGTGATGTTTGAGATATGGAGAGAGAAAGAGAGAGAGAGAGAGAGAGAGAGAGAGAGAGAGAGAGAGAGAGAGAGAGAGAGAGAGAGAGAGAGAGAGAGAGAGAGAGAGGAGAGTGTCTACGTCTAATTTCTTTAATCTGTTTGCGGTTTTTATTTGCCTCCTCTAGGATTTACTCATTGATTTTTGTGTCTGTCCATGGTATTCTTTGCATTTCCCTCCGGAATCACATTTCCACTGCCATTAGATGGTTTTCTGTTTTCTGGTTTTCTGAATGTCTGCTTATCGTCCAGTTTTGACACCCATACAAAAGTACAAGTTCTATGTAGCACTTCAACACTCTCTTTATCAATGCAATTGACATCTTATTATTGGTCAGTATGTGTTTCATTTTGCTAAAGGCTATCTTCACCATAGCCATTCTTGTTCTAATCTCTTCAAGGCATCTCCCATCAGATGTTATGACTGTTCAGAGATAATTGTACCGATTCACATGTTTAAGAGTATTCCCATTAATCCTTATATTACATTGTGGTATTTCTTTCGTCTCTGAGACGGCCACGGTAATTTCATATTTAAAACAAAATCTTTCTGCTTGCACAAACCATTGTTTGTAACATCTTGTTTACATTCACTCAGGAAATGCATTGTTGTGAAACAGTTCATTAAATGATGAAATAAGGTAAACATGATCTGTAACTGGGATTTTAATTAAAATGACAACACCAGTCTGAAAACACCGATACACCATCCAAATAACTCTCTCTTCATTTCTCATAGAGATTATCAAATGTGAATCACGCCTATATAAGCAATTTGCAGACACTTGCGACAATTGTACAGGTGTGAACTGCTTTCTTACAGCCGATATCATGGCAATAATTTATTGTATTTTCTGTTATCGCTCAGCAAAGAAGATAACCTGGCTGAGGTCATATATTAGGATTAATACAACTGTCTATGTAAGTAGCCTACTTGGCCACTATGAAATAGAGCCCCGGCAGACAGATTGGCTGACTCTGCAAAACTTAGTGGAGTATTGATGCATGATAAGGCAGACGTGGTTGCGGCCTTGTGGGAGCACGTGTACACCTCGGTGAACCAAATGGATTACCATGGTCTGGCAAGAATGCGACAGCGAGGAGTGACGAGGGGATCTGGCCGATGCTCGACGCTTAGAGGAAAGGCGAGACGGACATATAATCAGATTGCTACTGGTACTATTGGGGTTGGAACTCTTCGTTGGCTTCTGAGGATGGGGACGGAACACTTATGGGAATGTCTCGAATGCTGTGATTTCGGTTCCTAAATCAATCAATCAATCAATTAATCAAATAGAGCCCCGTAGCAGACTTCATGGCACAGTTTGAGTGGACGATTAACTTTCCAGGACGTGCCCAGATACGTTCAAATGTCAAGGACTGAGCCTATGAATACAAATTGTAAGCACGTGATATCATATTTCCCTCACTGCCAACTACACGATGTTATCTGTAACCCAATCTGTCCTATGCAGTTGTTACTTTCAGATCTACGTCAGCAGTAACACACACATAGTTTTCGGTATCGAAATTAACATGCTGTTGATAGTCTGTCAAATTGGTGTCACAATGTGCCAAGTATTTTCTTGTCAGACATTGTTGCACAAGGAATTTCACACTGTATGTCTTCAGTCTGTTCTGAGAAGAAACTTTGGTGTGCTGTTTGTCAATTTACTATTGCGAACCCTAACAATGAATTCGAGAAAATATGATACAACAGCAGAAAATTGGCGGCGCGGTATCGCAGTGGCTAGACTCGCCTGTAGCCCCAGTAGTCTTGTTTTCGATATTATATATTAAACGACATTCTGAAGCAGAAAGATGATGTCGTCAGCTGAAGATGATGGCGATGTTTATTATGTACGACAGCACCAATAATGGCACTGACTCGACAACACCAGGTGAGCGATTTTCAGTGTTTGAGAGATCAGGGAGTTCAAAGTGCCTAAATTGTAAGTGTAGGGCACCAAGTTCTATTAGTTCTGACATTATCAAGGGAATTGCATTGAACTGATTCGTCAAACCTGTAGGTCAGTACATCAAACTTCGTCATGCTTCGGGATTGATTCCCCTTGCATTTGATTGTCCTCAGTCTACCTACAAGGCAGCAGGTTTGTGTCTCTCCTCGTCTAGTCCCTAGCCCTTGACTTGCCTCACTTGGGAGACACTACAAGCAGCTGGGCAACCATCGGCATAGTTCCTGAGGTATTTGTAACACACAAACCCACTACCACTGCAAGGTGGGAGACACGGTAGAAGGGCCATTGAATCATACATTTTTTCATAAAATAGTCTAGAAATATTATGGTGCGTGTTATACACGACTTTCCTTGCTACCTGGAAAGGTTGGCCTAAATAAAGACTGCGTATTATACACCATGGACAGACAGAAAACCAAGAGCAAGTCCCACAAGAAACACATGAAAACCGTAACTTGATTACAGAAATTAGACGTAGACAGTCAACTTTGGGGCCACGTTATGAGAAGAAATAAACTTATGATCTTGGTGACAACTGGCAAGATTGAAGGGAAAAGAACATGAGAAAGGCAGAGAAGTAAATACCTGGATGGCTTGGCCACCTGGCATGGTCGAGGCAAGAACACGGAGCTGATGCACGACTCTAGTGATCGAGTGAGATAGTTAAACATGACCGCCCACGCTTTTCGCTTTGGCACATGATGATGATTATGCACGAGAGCGAATTATTTTTATCTCGCTGGTTTTGAACTCAAACGTAGTCCACACATGTGCTCCTACTTCTAGTGCACCGGACTGATGTTTGCGTGTGGATTAACTTTGTCAATTACCAGTGTCCCTCGCCATGAGGTGAACCCACGCCGACCTCAGAGGTACTTGTAATTTATGTCCCCAAGTCAAGGACGAGAAGTCAACATTTTAGTCCAGCTGACAGGTGTAGGGGTTGAACCCGCTACCTCGGCATCAGCGCACCGGATGTTTAAGAACGAGCGCTTTATCAATTCTGCCCCGCTGACCTCCGTGTGGGTATTATACTCGAGATGTTAGGGTCATCACAACTGTGGTACTCATCTAATGTTCTCATCTGTGGAAGGGGACTGGAGCACTCATGGAGATATCCGTGTGCAATAAACATATCCTTTATCAAATCTAACTGGCAGTGTAAACTAACAAGAGAAAAGGGACATCGAAGGAAATATGCTGTGCTGTTATATGTTCATGACAGGAAAGATGTCTCGATATGAAATCTTAAATAGGATTTTACAGTCAGGAGTTAAGGATTGTCATAGATAAGGTTGCCCAAACTAGTCGGTAAAAAGAAGAAAACGAAGAAGAAAAAGAAGACGAAGAAGAAGTATAATAATAATATTAATTAAAATAATTATAATAAAAGGGGAGAAGGAGGAGGAAGCAGTAGGAGTAACAATAATAATAACAATAATAAAAAAGAGAGAAGGAGGAGAAGGAAGAAGAAGAAGAAGAAGAAGAAGAAGAAGAAGAAGAAGAAGAAGAAGAAGAAGAAGAAGAAGAAGAAGAAGGAGGAGGAGAAGAAGAATGAAACAATGATATAACAATAAATGGGAAGATAAGGGGTAGAAAGGACAGAAGCAAGCAGGGAAATGAAGCTTGAAGGTCTTAGACGAACACATGTAAGAAGGTCATCACATGACCTGGGGTGCCCGGGGTGGAGACCCACGCACAGCCTCCCCCGCGAACTCCCCCAGACAACCCATGATGATGATGTTGGTGCGGATGATGTAATGAGTGTTACAAGAGCAGTTACAAACCAGACAACGACCATCATATCTTTATTAGTTTAAATGTGAAACGAAAAAAAAAAAAAAATACAACAAACTAACAAACAAACAGCCACATTATTTTTGGCTGGACAAGAGACTTTGGACAGAAATGAATCATTGTTTGATTGGATAAAATATGTGATAGCTTTGTTCAAGATTATAGATGTATTGATTAGATAAATAATTAGCAGTAATAGCTGGGTGATTATCCACCCCGATTGGGATAAATATTCCACAAGTCATCGCGGGAACATTAATTATTCCCTCTAACTGCCGGATGTCGGCTTCGTGGCTTAGAGGTTATGACTTTTCTCCGTAATCTCGTATACTCTCGTCGGTGACGTGATGACGGTGAGAATCAGCAGTGGTTCGAATCGCATCGATAACTTACGGGGTATGTGAACGGCCGCTCAGAAAGCAATGGCAAACTACTGAGCGTAATCTTGCCTAGAGATCAACATACAGCTGAAAGATGCTGGTGTTGACAGCGATGTCCTGTAAAGGATATGCAAAAAACAAACAAACAAACAAACAAACTGCCGGATGCTGTCAAGACGCATGAGACATTTTCATCTAATTACTTCATCATCATCATCATCATCATCATCATCATCATCATCATCATCATCATCATCATCATCATCATCATCATCATGATGTGCCATGCCTATAAGCGTGGGCGGTCATGTTTCGCCATCTCTCATGATTACCAGAGTCGTGGATCAGCTCTGTGTTCTTGTCTCGACCATGCCACGTGATCAAGCCATCTAGTTATTTACTTCTCTGCCATCCCCATGTTCTTTTCCCCTCAATCTTGCCAGTTGTCATCAAGTTCTCTAGTTTATTTCTTCTCATAACGTGCCGAAAAAAATTGTGACTGTCTGCGTCTAATTTCTCTAATCAGTTTATGATTTTCATTTGTTTCTTGTAGTGCTTGCTTATCGGATTTTCTGTGTGCTCATGGTATTCCTTGATTTTCTTCAGAAACCACATTTCCACTGCCATTAGGTGTTTTTCATCTTGTCTGCACATTGTCCACTTTTCGCTCCCATACAAAAGTACAGGTTCTATGTAGCACCTCAACACTTTTTTTTTCTCGTTGCAACTGATATCTTTTTATTGGTCAGTATGTTTTCCATCTTGCAAAAGGCTACTTTTGCCATAGCGATTCTTGTTCTAATCTCTTCAAGGCATGTCCCTGCAGATGTTATGACTGTTCCGAGATAATTGTACCGATTCTATTGTTTAAGAATATTTGATATCATGATATAGAGGATATCAGTTTGACATCATGACATGAAGGACATCGGTTTGAAATCATGACATGAATGACATCAGTATCAGAAAACACTGACAGCACAAGAGACAGAAGGCTAGGTACATAGAAGATCTACAGCGCCACGCGGCACCGACTCCAAAAAGTAATGAGCGCGGTGGTCTTCAAATAACTTGCCGCATAATGGTGACAATAATAAGGATAAAAAGATCATAGAATCAAACTTTATAAACACCACCGTTTCACCATCAAGCCAAGGGGATCATTTTCATGCAAATTTTAACTTTTATCTTTCTCTGGCATGGAGAAATATTACCACAGTTCGTTTGTTTTACCGTAAATGTGGACCCATTAGAACTCCTGCCCTCCCCACCTCAATGTCTTCTTGGCTCGTGATTTGTTTATGTATGTACATCCTTATCTCAGTTTCACCTTGTCTAATGTATTTTCCCGGCGGCTCTTCCTGTCTGTCCATCTTTTCACTGTTGTTTCATGGCTTGCAATGCTTGTTGTTTCTGCATTTCCACTCTCGTTTTGGCTTCCATCTCTTCAAATATCCCACGTTTTCTTTGTTTACTTAATTTCCCGTAGTTCTGTTTCATTGCCAGATAGTGTTTTTTGACTTCGGTAGAAAAATGTGTTTTGGACGTTTTCTGTTTTCGTACACACGTGGTAGACTTTTACAATTGTGAATGTAATAGTATATATAGATAGGGTGTTTGTAAATTCTCACTACACTTTGCATGTAGAACAAATTTGAAATATGACGTATAGGCATGGTCGTGATCGCCAGAACCAGCACTCGTAAAAGAATGGTCAGCTGTGGTAGCGTTATGACTAGAGACCTCGCCTGCCGTACTGGTGGTTAAAGGTTTGATCCGCTTGATGGTGGTTTTAAATTAAAAAAAATTAACTTGGACTCCGTGGTCGACCCAGACTAAAATGGATACAATTAAATGCTTTGAGAAGTAATGGCGGCCTGAGTGGTACCGATAACATCAGCGACTTAATACCAGTTGTGCTATACAAATATAGCGCTCGCACCATAAGCTCAATGGGCGCCTAGACGCGTCCATGTAAATATTACATTTGATTTTTACTTTACAACACACAACATACAACATACAACACACAACTTAGGAAGATCAGAAGATGTGTTTATTTGGGAAAGTCACTTGATGATGATGGATGATTTGTTTTTGTTAACCCAGTTATAGTTCTTGTTTGCTTCTCAATCTTTATAAATCCTTTTGTCTGTCTTTAATGGCTTCGAATGCGTACTTTCATTTCAAGTTCAGCCTACATTCTCTACGCCATTTCCACACCTTTATTCTTCTGTGGCCATGTTCTCCATTACTCGCCCTTCTTCAAGATTGTACTGTATATATTCCGTTTCGCCACATTACCACTTCTGAAAACAGCACAGTTTATCCGAGTCAGTTAAAGACGTTAAGGTTTCCCTCCGCGGTTTGTCTGTTTACCAAAGACCACTATGGGAAATGGTAAACACGGGCCACAAACATCCTAGGTCACACGTGAACGTGAAAACATTTGAGAGAACCATGCTCAGGGTTACTTCCTTCTCACACTGCTTACCTCCCCTGGCTAAATGACCGGAAACAAACAAATCGGTTTGAGGAATGGACGCTCGGAGGAATGGCAGAAACTAAATATGAGAAACCAAAATGATGGACACCGACTGGCGCCACACGATCGACAGATTAGTTCTAGAAATTTCTCTAAACACACTGTCATACTGACAGCCGCCGGTTTCGTATGCCAGTAGCCACATTTGAGATGATGCGACCAGTTGCTTTCCTCAAGATATTTTCATTCCCAATTAAAATATATATCCGAAGGAGTTGTTACCTTGAATTTGTCTACCCTTAATAACCATAACAAGACCTCAATAACCATAACAAGACCTCTACAACCATATGCATATCTTTACAACCATGTTGGCAACTTGCAACTTGCCGCCTTGATAGACGATAGTCTGTGCTTCAAAAAGGCTTAATAACTATAACCCATGGCGGTAGCGAATGTGACTGATAAGGCCAATTCGCGCTGTAAATGTTCGTCCACCGTGGATGCGTGTAAACACATGGTCGTTTTCACCACCATTCACCATCTTGCGTCTTACGCGCTCGGTGTATGACTTATCTGCAATAATTTTCTCCTTTATCTTTATTCCATTTCTGATATTTGCCCACCATGCAATACCATCAGCGGCGACTTGCTACCAATGTGCATTATCAATGGAGTTGTTACCTTGAATTTTTCTACTCTCAATAACCATAAACATACCTCAATAACCATATAAAGACCTCTACAGCCATATGCAGATCTCTACAACCGTATACAGTTCTCTAAAACCATATGAAGACGTATACAACCATATAAAGACCTCTACACCCATATATAGACCTCCACAATCATATAAAGACCTTAATAACAATATAAGGACCTCAATAACCATACAAAGACGTCTACAACCGTATAAAGAGGCCTACAACCGTATAAAGACCTCGACAACCATATAAAGACTCAATAACCATATAACGACCTCAATAACCATATATAGACCTCAATAGTCACATAAAGACCTCAATAAATATATAAATATATCTATAACCATATACAGATCTCCATAACATTATAAAGACCTCTGTAACCATATACACACTTCTATAGTCATATACAGATCTCTGTAACCATATACACACTTCTATAGTCATATACATATCTCTGTAACCATATACACACTTCTATAGTCATATACAGATCTCTGTAACCATATACAGACCTCTATATACAGATCTCTGTAACCATATATAGACCTCTATAAGCATGCACATATACATATGTATAGTCCTATACAGATCTCTGTAACCATATACAGACCTCTATATACAGGTCTCTGTAACCATATGCAGACCTCTATAACCATATTTTGTTGTTTTCATATCCTTTTTACAGGACATCGCAGTCAACACCAGCATTTCTGCCACTGAGATCTCTTGGCAAGTTTGCGTTAAGTAGTTTGCCATTGCTTTCTGAAGGACTGGCATCGATACCAAAGCAAAACCAGCGCAACGCGGTCTGCTGCTAAATTGCGCCCAGCTGGTTTCGAAAGCTGGAATACGGGATTACGGGTATTTAACCACATACAGACCTCTATAACCATATAGTTAGTTAGTTAGTTAGTTGGTTGGTTGGTTGGTTGATTGGTTGGTTGGTTGGTTGGTTGGTTGGTTGGTTGGTTGGTTGGTTGGTTGGTTGGTTGGTTGGTTGGTTGGTTAGTTAGTTAGTTAGTTAGTTAGTTAATTAGTTAGTTAGTTAGTTATTTAGTTAGTTAGTTAATCTTTCCTCTGGAGTGAACTAGGCAGGCCGAGAGAGGGATCATGCTGCATGGGCACCACATGGTCTCTATATTTTAGCCCAGGCTTTGTGCTATGGAGGGGTATAACTCCATCCCTGACCATGTGTTCACATGCATCCATTGTGGACGAACATTTACAGCATGAATTGGCCTTATCAGTCACATTCGCTACCGCCATGGCTTGTAGTGATTAAGTCTTTTTGAAGCACAATATAACAAACTTTCGTCCGTCAAGACGGCAAAGTGCGAATGTAAAACCAACGTATAGTTAGTTAGTTAGTTAGTTAGTTGGTTGGTTGGTTGGTTAGTTAGTTAGTTAGTTGCGGTTCCAACTTCACGGCAACGGGTCATCCCCATTATGCTCCGTTCCTGTGTCAGTGAATATCACACAAAATGCTCCTCACTGTCCTATGTGAATAATGGAATAGATAAGAGTCTCAACAAACCAACAGCCAGCACAGGTACACTGCGCATAATGCCGCCGTCAGAATGCCGACACAAAAGTCCTCCACGGAAAATACAGTTTATCGTCGATGGAAGCGGCAGTCACTAGAGAACTAGCAGCCTAAACACAATTACAAGTCAAGAGCATCAACTTCATTGCCCCGGGTTTTGTCCCATATGGCCCGGCCCCTTTCCGCAGGGCGACCCTCTGAAAGCATCGCAAGAAGCACGAACACCGAGCTCCCGCGACGACCCCCAGGAGTCTCCGAGAAAAATGCACCCGTTAACCGAAAAATGCAATCCAATCAATTCTGCGACAATCCGACCGCCATGGTTCCGAACATGCAGACCGTGTGTTGCCGGGGCCCATAAGGGAAGCAAAGAATAGCAACACTGTAGCCTACCACGCATGTCGTAAGAGGCGACTAAGGAGGCTTGCTAGTTCCGTCGCCCTGCTACTGAGTCAGTGCGTGGCGCGACACTGTGAGCTGTGAGTTTCGTGTGAAATGCTTCTGAATCTGCCCGAGGTTTTTTGGAACGTGACTGCATGTTCGGAGCGATGGCAGCTGGCTATGTCCCAGAGTTGACCGGTTTTTGCCTTATGCAGAAATGCGTGACTGCTGGGCTTCTGGTTGACTGCCACTGCCATCGACGATGAACTGTATTTTCGTGTATTGTGTGGGTGAACATCTTGGAAACATCCAGATGGGAAAATGACTGCCAATTCCATCAGAGATGAACTGGATGTTACGTGGGGGACTATTGTGTTGACATTCTGGCGGCGGCTTTATGCACAGTGTATCTGTGCGGGCTGTTGTTTGTCGAGACTCCTGTCTTTTACACTTTTCACATTGGGCAGTGGGAGGCATTTTGTGTGGTATTCACTGGCACAGGAACGGAGCATAATGGGGACGACCCGTTGCTGTGAAGTTGGAACCGCAACTAACTAACTAACTAACTAACTAATGCAAATCGCGCTACAACAACCGCGGACGTATGTAAAAACATTTCAAACAAAATACATAGCTCAAAGTGTCGCGCCACGAACTCAACTCAGTAGCAGGGCGACGGAACCATGCACTAACAGTCCAACATGCGGAAAATGTGACTGCAAACCGTAGCCAGAAGCATAAACACTCCAGAGGCTTAACGGTTCAATGCCTATCTGCCTCTATAATCATATGGTATCTCTATAGCCATATACAGACTGCTGTAACAATCCACAGACCGCTGCAACAGTATACAAACCGCTGTAACAGTCCACAGACCTCTGTAACAGTGTACAGACCGCTGTAACAGCCCACAGACCGCTGTAACAGTATACAGACCGCTGTAACAGTCCACAGACCCCTGTAACAGTGTACAGACCGCTGTAACAGCCCACAGACCGCTGTAACAGTATACAGACCGCTGTAACAGTCCACAGATCGCTGTAACAGTGTACAGACCGCTGTAACAGTCCATAGACCGCTGTAACAGTGTACAGACCGCTGTAACAGTATACAGACCGCTGTAACAGTCCACAGACCGCTGTAACAGTATACAGACCGCTGTAACAGTATACAGACCGCTGTAACAGTATACAGACCGCTATAGCGGTATACAGACCGCTGTAACAGTATACATATCGCTGTAACAGTATACAGACCCCTGTAACAGTATACAGACCGCTGTAACAGTATACAGACCGCTGTAACAGTTTACAGACCGCTGTAACAGTTTACAGACCGCTGTAATAGACCGTTGTAGAGGTATACAGACTGCTGTAACGGTATACAGACTGCTGTAACAGCATACAGACTGCTGTAACAGTATACAGACTGTTGTAACAGTATACAGACTGCTGTGACAGTGTCAGCGACTTGTGCGCTGCAGCTTTTCAAGACTCCGTTACTTTCGCACTGCACGAAATAACAATTCATGACATTTGCGAAAGGAGTGCAATTTATTCAGAGCCGACATTTGAATGGCTCTACGAGCGTTAGGTTTCATCATCATTACACAATATGAATACATCAACGTGATGATAGATGATGCTAGCATTACACAATCTAAATGAACAGCCCTATGTTTGCCTATGGCCTAGAAAGCTATCGCATTGGTCAAGGATACGTCTGCTCTCTCTACCGTCTCCAGTCAGTCTGTCCACCCGCTACACATTGCGTGGACAAGCACGCGCACTTTACTCTCCGTGCAGTAGCTATTATTGCGTGCCTGGTCTTGCCAGCACGCCGGCTAGTGAGTTCGAGTAAACTGGCATATCACGGTTACTCGCAAGGACCAGCTACCCAATTGCTTGGGGAAAGCCCTCGCTCATCTGTACTATCGACCTCTGGTCTGACACAAATGTGTCTCCCTGTGAGGTTATTAATAGTACTCGGTGTCTTCCCTGTCTGGTGTCTCTCTACTAGACTAGTGTTAACTCATTACTCCTGTAAGGCCTTATTGGGGATGCTGACAGACAGTATACACAGAGAGAAACAAGCAAGCAGGCAGACAGACAGCCATGCAGACCGGCAGAGACATAAAGACTTAAGGACAGACAGACAGACAGACAGACAGACAGACAGACAGACAGACAGACAGACAGACAGACAGATAGATAGATAGATAGATAGATAGATAGATAGATAGATAGATAGATAGATAGATAGATAGATAGATAGATAGATAGATAGATAGATGGATGTCAAAAATTGGGCACGCAGGCCGTCTAACAGTCGGCCCCTCTAATCATGCGTCTGTCGTACATCAATCAACTATTTTGCAAGTTACATTCAAGTAGGGAAAAACATTGTCAAATAAGGTAGTAACGTGCAGGTAGGAAAGTATGAACGAACGAACGAACGAACGAACGAACAAACTTTATTTTCAAAGGGTTAAGAGTTGGGCACGCAGGCCCGTCAGACATTCTGCCCTTATTCACGTTCAGGTAGAAATATAGGTAAGTAGGTAGGTAGGTAGGTAGGTAGGTATGTAGGTAGGTAGGTAGGTAGGTAGGTATGAGGTAAGTAAGTAGATGGTTGGCGTAATGATGCAGGGCATAGTTAGATCACCTGCCCGGCAAAACAGTGTTCCGAGTTGAAAGCCGACAAAGGCAGGATTATCTTCCTATATGACTACGGCCCTGGAGTCGATCAAGCTAAGACACATGGGTACCACACAGTTCTCATACTCTGAGACACATTGGTACCACACAGTTCTCATACTCTGAGACACATTAGTACCACACAGTTCTCATACTCTGAGACACATTGGTACCACACAGTTCTCATACTCTGAGACACATTGGTACCACACAGTTCTCATACTCTGAGACACATTGGTACCACACAGTTCTCATACTCTGAGACATATGGGTACCACACAGTTCTCATACTCTGAGACACATTGGTACCACACAGTTCTCATACTCTGAGACACATTGGTACCACACAGTTCTCATACTCTGAGACACATTGGTACCACACAGTTCTCATACTCTGAGACACATTGGTACCACACAGTTCTCATACTCTGAGACACATTGGTACCACACAGTTCTCATACTCTGAGACATATGGGTACCACACAGTTCTCATACTCTGAGACATATGGGTACCACACAGTTCTCATACTCTGAGACATATGGGTACCACACAGTTCTCATACTCTGAGACACATTGGTACCACACAGTTCTCATACTCTGAGACATATGGGTACCACACAGTTCTCATACTCTGAGACATATGGGTACCACACAGTTCTCATACTCTGAGACACATTGGTACCACACAGTTCTCATACTCTGAGACACATTGGTACCACACAGTTCTCATACTCTGAGACACATTGGTACCACACAGTTCTCATACTCTGAGACATATGGGTACCACAAAGTTCTCATACTCTGAGACACATTGGTACCACACAGTTCTCATACTCTGAGACACATTGGTACCACACAGTTCTCATACTCTGAGACACATTGTTACCACACAGTTCTCATACTCTGAGACACATTGTTACCACACAGTTCTCATACTCTGAGACATATGGTACCACACAGTTCTCATACTCTGAGACATATGGGTACCACACAGTTCTCATACTCTGAGACATATGGGTACCACACAGTTCTCATACTCTGAGACACATTGGTACCACACAGTTCTCATACTCTGAGACATATGGGTACCACACAGTTCTCATACTCTGAGACATATGGGTACCACACAGTTCTCATACTCTGAGACATATGGGTACCACACAGTTCTCATACTCTGAGACACATTGGTACCACACAGTTCTCATACTCTGAGACACATTGGTACCACACAGTTCTCATACTCTGAGACACATTGGTACCACACAGTTCTCATACTCTGAGACACATTGGTACCACACAGTTCTCATACTCTGAGACACATTGGTACCACACAGTTCTCATACTCTGAAACACACGGGTACCACACAGTTCTCATACTCTGAGACACATGGGTACCACACAATTCTCACACTCAGATAGAAATTTTATGGCAAGAAAGGTGAGGAGGAAAGGCAACTGCCAACCCCCATCTCATATATCATAACCTACACTATTATCTGAAACTAGTTTAGTTTAGTTTAGTTTAGTTTAGTCGACAGATCAAATGCCATCAACGCTATAGAGGCCCTGCCAACTCTTGACCGCCTGGACACACTTCCCACCATAACAGAAGTTAAGTGTGCTATAAATGAACTTGCATCTGGCAAGGCTCCAGGTAAGGATGGGATTCCAATAGAGGTTATCAGGAGTGGGCAAGACACACTCGCTCTACAGATCCACCAGCTAATAGAGCTATGCTGGCGAGAAGGACAAGTCCCACAGGATTTCAAAGATTCAAGCATCATAACACTGTACAAGAACAAGGGCGATCGGAGCGACTGCAACAACTATAGGGGTATCTCACTTCTGTGTATTGTTGGAAAAGTATTTGCCAGAATTGTTCTGCGCAGACTTCAAGTCCTAGGAGAGCAAGTCTACCCCGAATCACAGTGCGGCTTCCGTCAGAACCGGTCTACCATTGATATGATATTCTCATTGCGACAAATGCAAGAAAATGCAGTGAACAGAATCACCCACTGTTTATTGCTTTCATCGACCTCACAAAGACATTTGATTTGGGCAGTCGTGAGGGTCTGTTCAAGGCACTAAAGAAAATTGGCTGCCCACCAACTCTTCTGTCCATTGTGGAATCGTTCCACTCAGGCATGAAGGGTATAATCAAGTTTGATGGTGCAACGTCAGAAGAGTTTCAAATCAAGAGTGGAGTTAAGCAAGGTTGTGTACTAGCTCCCACTCTCTTTGGAATATACTTTTCACTTCTACTGAAATATGCCTTTCGTGATCAGGATGGTGGTATATACATTGACTCACGCTCAGATGGCGGCCTCTTCAATGCTCAGAGATTGAAGGCTAAGACCAAAATTAGGAGGGTACTGATCAGAGTTGCTTTTTGCAGATGATGCTGCAGTTACGACCCACTCTGAGGAAGAATTGCAATGTCTACTATCTGCATTCTCCAATGCTTGTTCTAAATTTGGTTTAACAATTAGCAAAAAGAAGACACAGATTATGTCACAATGTGCTCATGGAGTACTTTATTGACGACGCCGAACTGGAGATAGTGGACCATTTCACATACCTAGGATCAGAGGTAAACAGCAAATTATCCCTAGATCAGGAAATCAACATCAGGATTGGCAAGGCAGCAGCAACAATGAACAGGTTAAAAAAAAGAGTCTGGGAGAACAGGAAGCTTACTGCCAAAACAAAAGTCCTTGTCTATCAAGCCTGTGTCCTTAGTACTCTTCTTTTTGGTAGTGAAGCCTGGTCAACTTACTCACACCAAGAGAAAAGTTTAAATAGCTTTAATATGCGGTGACTGCTAAGAATTCTTGATATTAAGGGGCAAGACAAAATCACAAATACTGAAGTATTGGAAAGATCAGGTTGTGTGACAGTTTATTCCATGCTCAGTCTTCGTAGACTTAGATGCATAGGGCATCTTAGGAGGATGGATGATGGTAGAATTCCAAAGAACATCTTTTTTGGAGAATTACAGATGGGTAGGAGATCTCAGGGTCGGCCTCTACTACGATACAAGATGTTTGTAATCGGGACATGATTGATACAGGCATTGATAATGCACATTGGGAGCAAGTCGCCGCTGAACGTTTTGCATGGAGGGCACATAGAAATGGAATAAAGACAAAGGAGAAAATGATTGCAGTTAGGTCACACACTAAGCGTATGAGGCTAAGATGTTACGTGATGGTGAAAATGACCATGTGTTCACATGCATCCACTGTGGACGAAAATTTACAGCGAGAATTGGCCTGATCAGTCACATTCGCTGCCGCCATGGGTTGTAGTTATGCCTTTTTGAAGCACAATGTAACAAACTATCGTCTGTCAAGACGGCAAGGTACCAACTAGTCGACGGATCAACATCACGGCACACGGATGAAACATATAAGTGCTCCGTTCTACTCCTAACTCAAACCTGACTCCAAAGAATCTTAGCTCAGTACACAAACTCCGTAGCACCAGCGAGGATCCTGAAATACTTTGGGTAGACTTTTAATTCGAAATTTTGCCCAGGCAGATCCGTTAGGCTACTCTTTATCGATTTCCAACTGCCAAAGGATGTTTTACGTGCGCAACAATACACACGGGCGTCCGATCTCACTACCCAGAGACCAGGGGAAATGTTATCACTAGAAGTCCTCGTGGTAAAATCCCAACCCTCCCCGGGGCTTGAACCCGGGACCTCCAGCACTCGAGGTGGACACCATGCCTCTAGACCACTCAGCCCCTTTCCAGTCTCCGTGGCGAAGTGGTCAAGCAGTCTGCATCGTGCCCCAAAGGTTGTGGGTTCGATTCCTTGCTACACCTTTCAGTTCACGAATGCATTTTTCTCGCAGACTCCTGGGAGTCGTCGCCGGAGCTACGGAGTTCGTGCTTTGTGCCACGTTTTCAGCGGTCCGCCCTGCCGAAAGAGACCGAGCTATAGGGGATAAAACCCGGGGCAATGAAGTCGATCCTCTCGACTTTTAAGACTTTTAAGACCTGCAACTACTTTTTCTTATATTTTGTAATTATCTCGAGGTGAAGAAACTATTTTAGGGCCAACGACAAGCAAGAAAATTGTCAAATATTTCGTACTGGAATGTTCACAACATAATCCTTTCTGGGCGTCCGTTTTGTCGCAACACGTTTTCTTCGGCGCACAATACCTTCTGACCTTGTCCACTCCAGCGGGAATTTCCTTAATCCTCTTTGGCACTTGGGCCGTTGACAATACTAGATCAGTGGATTGGCCTTTGCCAGGACTGAGTTGCTGGCGTCGGCGGACATGTCAAGGTTCTGCTGTCTACATCTTCATATCGTCCACTTTGACATCTGAAAAGGTTGCAGTCTCTATTAAAAGGTATTGGTAATTCTAAACTATACACGTTTTGGCGTAACGTACTGTGGGTTTCTTATATACTAGATTATGAGTTTGAGAAGTTGGAAAGCTTACTTTAGATCTCGTTACAAGTCTTCACTCATCTCAGAGTAGCGGAAGTCAGCGTGATAGAAGAATTAGAATGCTTCCTCTTAAACTGATGGCGGAGTGGCGCGTTCAGCCCCTACACCGTTCAGCTGGAATAACATGTTGACTTCTCGTCCTTGACGTGCACGTTTATAGGTAGTCACGTGCAGGTAGGAAGGTAAAATGAGCGGGCTGACAAGCTCCCAGGTAAGGCTACTGTGGAAGGCGGACTTGCCAAGGACCAGGCTGACATTCTGAATGCTCTACGAGAAGTAAGCCGTTCGCAAGAACCAAGTGATGACTGTGAATCTACAACCATGGTCAAGATGCGAGAACAACAAATTAAAAGAGGTGTGATCAAACAAGAACACTACGCGGGAAGCCAAAGAAGATTGATAAACCAACATAGAACTGGTGTCGTTAGCCGCTACACGCTGCGGGATTTGCTGAGGAGGGGATCCGAGCATTTATGGACTGAATGGTTTGATGTCCAATGAGGAAGATCTGTCGACTAACTAACTAACTAACTAGGTAGGAAGGTAGATACGTGCAGGTAGGAAGGTAGACACATGCAGTCTTAAAGTCTTAAAAAAGCACCATATATCCAGTACACATTAGGCATGTTAAGGGATCTAGATTTTATTAGAAAGCAGCAAGTCAAATGGTTTGGCCATGCAAGTAGGCTACCAGTCAACAGCATGCCACAACAGGCAATGACGTACAGACCAGATGGAAACAGAGGAAGAGGCCGACCACGTAAACGCTGGACGGAGGGAATAACAGAATCCATGGGAATGTCGATATACGAAGCCCATAACCGGGCACTCTCACGAAGTTTATACTTCACCTCGACACCGCAAGGTACAAGAGGAACATGATGAGAGAGAGAGAGAGAGGGATCCTTAACCTTCTTTTTTTTTAAAAATACCAAGCCTGGCACATCTTGTATGGCTGCAGCACAGGATTTTGTTTAATAACTCGAGATCTTTCTATCCTGACAAGAAAAGACTTTCCGAAGTTAATGTAGCTGAAATTAAAACCCTGCAGCTCAAGACTAGCCCAAATCTGGCAATTTTATAGACGATTTAAACCAACAACAGCTTACAGCCAATCGACAACAGCAGATTACAGCCATTCAACAACAGCAATAAATCGAGGATCTTCTCTGAAAATGCCCAGTGAGCTAGACCCAAATTGATAAGTTAGCTTGTAAATGGTGTCTTCCTCCAAGGAGATTTGAAGAATGGAGCAGTATCAGATCTGAAGTAAGGATGGTCTTGGCAGGAGGGCACTTGTTAGTGAGTAATTACAAAAGACACAAAGATCTCAACGGAATTTATAAACCGGGCAATTTATCCCAAGCACTTATCATTTGTCCTTGTCGGAGACACACAAGAATTCAATTGCTTTACTTGGTGTGGCTTTGTCCCGTGACAATATCCGATGTGTAATTATACGAGCAATATGCCATCAACACACAGGTAAAGTCATTGAGCAGAATTTCATAACCACCACAGGGCTTCCTTGGCGCTGTCGTTAGATCGCTAGCCTAGAGATCTGAAGAGTGTGGGTTCGTTTCCGTCATTCAGTTCACGAGTGCACTTTTTTCGGAGACGCCTGGTAGTCGTCGCTGGAGCTAAGGAGTCCATGCTATGCGCGACCCTTTCGACAGGCCGTCCAGCGGAAAGAGGCAAAGATATGTGGGGGAAAACACAGTGCAATGAAATTGATTGCCTCGCATTTTTAACCCCCCCCCCTCTCCTTGTGTTGCTATCGCTAGCTTTGAAGTAAAGCGTAGTCCGTACATACTACTTGTAGTGGTACTGGCGGGAATTTCGCGTGTGGATTAGCTTTCCTTATTTCAGTGTCCCTCGCCATCTGGCGAACCCACTCTGACTTCAGAGGTATTTTTAATTTACGTCCTCAAGTTAAGGACAAGAAGTCAACATTTCAGTACAACTGTCCGGTGTAGGGGTTGAACACCTTACTTCAGCATCAGCACAGCGGACCGACCTCTTGGTCAAACGTTCCTAGTAGCTAGAAATGTGGTCCCTGTGTTGCCATTCTACTGCTTTGGGCGGTAGAAAAGACGCAGAAAAGAAATCGCACATCTCTATCCTATGTTTTCCCGCTGGCAAAAACATTGAGGAAATGTGCGGTAGTACCCCTGTGTGTGTGTGTCTTTCCTTTCGTCGAGTTTCCTAATTACAATATATTTTGTGTAATTCCTTTTCTCTATCGGATCGACAGTAGTCATTCCTCCTGTTTTCGGTATCTCTGCAGGGACTTGATGTAGAGCAGACTTCGGTGGTCACGATCCGGCATTCCTCGCTGACTGTCATTTATTTCAATGCCCTTGATGGTATTGATAAAAGTGAAAATATTCACAGTGCAAATACACTAAATGGAAGCTTCGGTGGCGTAGTGGCTGGATACTCGCCTGCTGCCCGGGAGGTCACGGGTTTGAGCCTCATCGGGATGGTTCGGGTTTTTAAAATGTGCCATGTTGACCCAGCCTAACATTGTACATACAGTGAAGCAATGGCGATCAGTGTGATACAGATCATATCAGATAACGAGAGTCGGTTGGTTTATATATCGTGTGATACTGATCATATCAGATAACGAGAGTCGGTTGGTTTATATATCGTGTGATACTGATCATATCAGATAACGAGAGTCGGTTGGTTTATATATCGTGTGATACTGATCATATCAGATAACGAGAGTCGGTTGGTTTATATATCGTGTGATACAGATCATATCAGATAACGAGAGTCGGTTGGTTTATATATCGTGTGATACTGATCATATCAGATAACGAGAGTCGGTTGGTTTAGAAACATACTGGAATTATAAGGAAACTATGGATTCTGGTTTGACAGAAGGATTACAAGAACACCGTCGGCGGATAGAAGGAGCAATGAAAACAATGAATAATAATAATAATAATAATAATAATAATAATAATAATAATAATAATAATAATAATAATAATAATAATAAAGTAATATTGCAAGCCGTATCCTCGTCCCAGTAAATGCAACCTAACGACACAATGTCATGGCAGGGCAGACCAGGACCTAAATCTTGGTTGGCAAATGGTCTAGGATGTCAGCCGGACAGTTAAACAATTGCTTTGCTGATCCGGCAGCTTCTGCAGCTTGCCTTATTGCAGATGTATTGGTGTTAGCTTTCCTCGGGGGTAAATTAAACAGGCCGAGAGAGGGATCATGCTGCATGGACAACACATGGTCCCCACAACCCATCCCTGGCTTTGTGCAATGAAGAGGTTATTATGCCTTTTTTTTAAGCAACAATGTAACAAACTATCATCTGTCAAGACGGAAAGATGCCAATAATAATAATAATAATAATAATAATAATAATAATAATAATAATAATAATAATAATTCTCTGGCTGTTGAAGATGAGGCTGGAGCACACGTGATGAGTGCTGTGATGTATGTTCTTGACTCAACTGAACTGATCTGAACTGAACTGAACTCACCTCAACACTGTTGTGTGTTGCCCATCCTCTACCACTAGTTTAGAACAAGCTAAAGAAAGTAGAACATTCCACACAAGCAAAAGGAGACAAACAGTCCTTTGGTCATGACATGAGAACTGAGATTATAGGAACAATCATGGCGACTGGACAGATTACGGTAAAAGAAGCAGGGACACGGCACAAGATGATGATAATATTATCCGAGTAGGATATTTAACAGTGAACCCAAGACTGAAGACTTTGGCTGATTTTCCCCCAGGACATGCTGGTGTGGCGGGAAACGAGCAGACGGACAGATTGGCTGGGTCTGTACCACGTGATGGGGTACTGGCGCATGATCAGGCAAGCGTGGTCGGGGCGCTTTAGAATCGTGTGTATAGTGCAGAAGAACGGGTAGATCATTACGGCTTGGAGAGAATGGTGCTGCAGGGAGTGACCAGAGGATCTGGCCAGTACACAAAACTCCCAGGAAAGGCCAGACGGATACATAATAAGACTGCTACTGGTACCATTAGTATCGGGACTCTTCGCTGGCTGTTGCAGATGGGGATGGTACACGTATGGGAATGTCTCAAGCACTATGATGTCGGTTCTTGACTCAACTCAACCCAAGACTTAATTACGTAACAAAGGTCAATCAGAAAACATGACCTAAGAAAAGAAGACAACAGGTGGCATAGTTACCTATTTCCAGTTATCCACACGGCTTCAGGTAATCCTGGTTACAGCCACATCTCACCAATCACGCTGACGGTGTGGTAGTTACTCATGCGTCTGTTTAGTCTCTACCTTGTCTGTTGATTGTGGGTCTTTTATTGTCTCTCTTGGAAGTCCGGTGAATATATTCACTTTCACGAAAGCGGCATGGACAGTGCGAAACGTTCGTTCTTATATAAACGGGACACAGAGTAATAAAGTACCTATGTGTAACAACCTGTACGAATATACGAAGGTTTGACAATGTTTAGAATATTCGACATTACAATATCCCTACCTCGTTTATCCCTGATGTTATCTTATTCTATTCTTCGTTTTCTTTGTTCCTCTTTAGATGGGTGTGCATCACAGCCAGTTATGCGCCTTAAAGTTCGGCTTATCCGACTTTGGCATGCATTTATGTAGCATTTGCTTCCTCTACACCAGTGGTTCTCAACCTATTTTTGGCCCATTCACCCCTTCACCACATGTTCAGAATGTCACCCCCCCCTTTTTTTTTTCGTATTTCCTCCCTATAAATCACCCCCCCCCCCCCCACCCCCTATACACAGTATACGTAAATATGGAAGCTAAATGTAATAACACATACTAGAACAAGTCTAAACGTCTACATAAAACGTGATTTGCGGGTCTACTTATGTTATGAAACGAAATTCAGAAGGGCGAGACGTACAGAACAGTAAAGTGTGGTGGATAAAAATAATATCAAGTAATCGATTCTTGTACTAATGCGATATTTGAAATAATCTTAACCCTCCCCCCCCCCCCCCCCCCGAAAACCTAATATGGGGGGGGGAGGGGGGAGAAATTCTCGACCGGTTGAGAACCACTGCTCTAGACAGATTCCATCCAGGATAAATTGCTCTTTCTACCCGTGCTATTCTATTCTAAAACACGACTATTGTAAAGTAATTTGTAGATGCGCGCGTTTATACGACTTAAATATTACTATACGATTCAAGAATGAAAAAAAAAAAAAACATCAACTACCAGCACAAGACCTACATCTCAGAAGATCTGCCACGAGAGCAAGAGGACGCCCGGGATGAAAATGGACCAGCGACATCAATGAGATTGTACAATCACACGGAATGGCACTATCCAGTGCCACCTATCGGGCGCTGGAGCGTCAACTATTCCTCCACGCGAAGCTTGACGGCAAAAGTGGAAGATGATGATGAAGATGATGATGATGACGATGATATGACTAACGGAGGTATAGACTCCACAGGTCTCCGTGACCAAGAGATAAAGCCACGTGACTCGTGTCCCGAAGGTCGAGGGTTCGATCCAGGACTCTGTCATTCAATTCACGAGTGGAATGTTCTCGCAGACTCCTGGGGGTCGTCGCTGGAGCCCCGCAATTCGTGCATTGTGCGACGCTTTCCACAGGCCGCCCTGTGGTCAGAGACCGAACCATATGGGGTAACACCCGGTGCAATGAAGTCCATCATCTCAATTTTAAGCCCTTTTCAAGAGTTAGATAATCGGGACACAGCGAATGTATACATCAACTGAGTATGAGAGGAGTTGGGAACAAAACATCTCTTGTGAGAATGTATACATCAACTGAATATGAGCGGAGTTCGGAACGAAACATCTTATATGAGATGTTACAAATGTTTTTGCCAGGCTTAGCAAGGGTTGTTGTGTGCTTCCATTTTTATCTAATGTCGCATATATTTTTATCTCAGCGCACAATAAACTTTATTTTTTGGTCAAACGCCAGCTCCAGTAGATTACAAAGTATGCCAACACTTCGCAGATAAGGACGAACATGGAGTAGCGAATGAAGTGCAGTGATTTGCTCTGTCATTAAGCTTAAACGACGTATCTTCCTCATTTCACTCCAGACTTGGAGTGTCCAAAATACGTCACAGTTTGAGAGAGGAGGTCAGGAAAGAGAAGGGGCAGGGTAGTTATTTTTTTCAGGTTATGAAGGGAATGTATTCAAATTATTACCACAACTAATAAAACAAACATTTACCAGCCTCAAATACTATTGCGAACGATGAACAAATGTGGGCCTCAAGTAGTCATATATTTCTATCGCGACTGATGAACTAATATGAGCCTCAAATACTGGTATTTTAATCGGGAATGATGAACAAATATGGGCCTCAAATACTGGTATTTCCAGCACGAATGATGAGCAAATATGGTCCTCAAATGCTGACTTTCGATCCTTAACAGTTCAGATAGTTCAAAATATTATTGGAGGTCTGGTGGTGTGGTGGTTGGCGATCTAACATACCAACATGATTGTATGGATTCGATCTACTGTAGTTCTCGGAAAGTATTAGATTGTGACTGGCACCTAGCCGTCTTGACAGACGATAGTTAATAAAATGGAGTTATAGCTCTCGATAACACAAAGCCTGGGCTGAATTTAGAGACCATGTGTTGTCCATGCAGCATGATCCCTCTCTTGGCGTGCCTGTTACTCCAGAGGAAAGGTAGCATCAATACGTCTGGGACAAAACAAGCCGCAGAAACTGCTGGATCAGCAAAGCAATGCTTTAACTGTCCGCCTGGCGGAGCTTAGTTCTTAGACCAGCTGCCGACCAAGGCTTAGGGCATGGGCTGATGTACTATGTCATTTAGTTTTTAGGCTGCAATTCCTCGCACTAGGGTAAGGCTTGTACCCTCCCCTTTACGCTCTTCCGCCCTAAGACGTTGGCACAATGTTGGGTGTCGAGATCAGTCATACCCGAATGTATAACTGATCTAATTCAGCCATGTTTGAAGTATCCTGTCTGATTAAATTCAGCCATGTCTTTTATGTAATTCAGCAATGTTGGAAATTCTCTAATGTCTAAATTTGGCTCCAACCAGCGATATCTACATGAGTACCACTTGCATTAAGACTTCTGTATTCTCTTTCTTCTTTCGCCACATAATTTCTGCTGTTCCCCGAAATATCCACAGTTCGAATGTTCCACCCCACCTCTAAACTTATTATTTATCTCTATTTCTAAAACAAAAACAATACATAGTTGGCCGAGTATTCACACACACTTTCTATGATCAACATTCGTTGGCGTGTTTAGAATTCAATTCCAGAATCCTACAAGTTTCTAATTCTTCAGTTGCACAGTATAATCTAATGTCTGTAGCTTACTAATGACAATAATCAAATATGAAGCCATGAATCAACATTCTGGTGCCATGAATCAACATTCTGGTGCGTACGTCATGACCCTATGCACACATATAAATACACGTTGCTGAAAATAAACGTCATAACTAAACATACAATCGTGATAGCAAATAGCGGGGAAACAACACATTTATATGAAAACATAAACGCGTTATAAAGGGATTATAAACTAGAGGGTTACACAAACTTGTGTTGTATCTTGGCGTACAGTGATTAAATATCGCATGTTTGTAACATGATAGCAACAAGACATGGAATAAACGCAAGCCAAAGGCGTACTTCGGAGGCGTTATCGGCCGCTTCACTGACAAATCAGTTTTCGAAATCTACAACAGCAATCAACAAGTGCGATACACAGCCACTTTCCTGCAATACATTTTCGCGTTTTCCCCGCGCGCTACTTTCTGACAGGGGTACGCCCTTGGAAAATGTCTGATTTGTATTGGAGCTAACTGGGAAACATGGGAAGACAAAGTAGTTGCATGACCTGTACAGAACGTGGCAATCAACCCCATCATTTATTGTCTGTTTGTGATAATCTAGGAAATTCAGGTTCAGTAGTTTGCCATTGATTTGCCTCATACCGTCAAAATTAACGCAATGCGATCTGCTTCCGAATTCTCCACGACTGATTCCCAACCCTCAAGTCGGTACGACTAGGAATTATGAAACTGCATTTCACTAGTCCCTTATTCACAGGTGCCTACCAAACACCATTATTATAGCAAAATTGTCCCATATAAAACTCCATAAGATTAGGAGCAGAATAGGGCAGGCAAAAGCCGCATTTCAGAAAATGAAGAGTATCTTATGCAATAAATCACTATCACTGAATGTAAGAAAGAGAGTGCTGAAATGCTATGTAGAACCAGTTTTGCTGTATGGCAGTGAATCTTGGAATGTAAATGAACAAATTAAGAAGAAACTAGAAACAACGGAGATGTGGTTCCTGAGACGAATGTTGCGAATTCCTTGGACTGCCAGAGTAACTAACGACGACTGCCTGAAACAGGCTAATGAAACTAGAACACTATATACAACAATAAGACAGAGACAAACATCTTTCTTTGGTCATGTAATGAGAAGAGAGGCATTGGAGAACATCGTAACAACTGGAAAGATCGAGGGGAAGAGAGGCAGAGGCAGACCAAGAGAAATGATGCTGGATGGATTGAGACGGTGGCATGGAGGAATATCAGCAGCAGAGTTGTTCCAGAAAACCAAAGACCGAGATCTATGGAGAGCCATGAACGCCTACGCCAGCCGGCACGGCACTTGATGATGATGATAAAACTATCTTCAGTATATGTTTTTTACTGTTTCTTTTCAGTTGTCTACAGAATTTTACATTCAGAAATAGCATCAATAGGAAAGACGGCTGATAGTCGGGACAGCAGCCTGAAGTTTCCATGTCCGGTCAACCGGAGTTAAGAACCCAATAGTAATCCAATGGTAGAATACCTCAGCTGTTGATGTTCCAGAAGTTTCCTGCAGGGTCAGATACTGAAATATTACCACCCTAACACTGATTCAACTGCAGCCTCTGCTGTGATTCATATTTTCATAATTCATATTTCCATAGTCTTTCATATGTCATAATTCATATATCCATAGTCTATCATATTTCATATTTCTATAGTATATCATATCTCATAATTCATATTTCCATAGTCTATCATATTTCATAACTCACATTTCCATAGCCTTTCATATTTAATTACTCTTATTTCCATAATTTTTCATATTTCATAATTCATATATCCATAGTCTATCATATTTCATATTTCTATAGTATATCATATCTCATAATTTATATTTCCATAGTATATCATATTTCATAATCCATATTTCCATAGTGTATCATATATCATAACTCACATTTCCTTAGTCTTTCATATTTCATAATTCATATTTCATAACTATTATTTCCACAGTCTTTCATATTTCATAATTCATATTTACATAATCTATCATATTTCATAATTCATATTTCCATAGTCTATCATATTCAACACAGCATGTAAGATGCCAGTAGTATTTCCATAGTCTATCATATTTCACACAGTCTATCATATTTCACACAGTCTATCATATTTCACACAGTCTATCATATTTCACACAGTCTGTCATATTTCACACAGTCTGTCATATTTCACACAGTCTGTCATATTTCACACAGTCTGTCATATTTCACACAATCTGTCATATTTCACACAGTCTATCATATTTCACACAGTCTGTCATATTTCACACAGTCTGTCATATTTCACACAGCGTGCAAGCTGCCAGTAGTATGTCCACTGTCTATTATATTTCACATTGCGTGCAAGATATTTTGTAGCCAATGACTGTATTACTGGCACACATGGACACGCAGTAACGTACTGGCTCGCACGTTCGCAGGCGATCTAAGTTCGAATCCCCATGGAGGCAGATCTTTCTAGAGATTGATCTCGGCTGCCAGGTGGTTCCAGAGTACCAACGATGTCTGGGGAAGTCAATGCAGCAGCATGATATTTTTTGGCTGCATGTTTTGGCTGTTCAAGATTCCAGGGCAAGTTTACGTTCAGTAGTTTGCTATTGCTTTCTGAACGACCAGCACCTAGACCAGTTCATAAAAACCAACGTAAGGCTGTCTGCTGCCAAATCGACCACAGCTGTGTTTCGAACGCGGGTATGCGGGATTACGAACGGCGTCCGATATTTTGTGACACTTCCTGGTATCAATATTTTGTGACAATTCCTGGTACCGATATTTTGTGACAATTCCTTTTACCGATATTTTGTGACAATTCCCGGTATCGATATTTTGTGACAATTCCTGGTACCGATATTTTGTGACAATTCCTGGTACCGATATTTTGTGACAATTCCTGGTACCGATATTTTGTGACAATTCCTGGTACCGACATTTTGTGACAATTCCTGGTACCGATATTTTGTGACAATTCCTGGTACCGATATTTTGTGACAATTCCTGGTACCGACATTTTGTGACAATTCCTGGTACCGACATTTGGCTGGTCAATCTGGAGCTTAGGCCAATGTTTATTTGTATAAACCCACCTGAATCTAGACTCAAACACACGGCCATCGGACAGAGGCAAGCGTGCTAACTACTGAGTCGCGGAGGCACCCCCTCCACTTGTTACTCGACATTCACATATTGAATCCTCCTAATTAATATTCCACATTCATATATTATCAACACACCTAATATTCGACATTTGTATATTCAATCCTGCTAGCATTCACATATTTAACCCTACTAAAACTTATCATTAATATATTAAACTCTACTAATGTTCGACATTCATATATTCAACACGGCCAACATTGAAAATTCATACATTCGCCCCGGCTAATATTCGATATTCATATATTCAACCCTGATTCGACATTCACATAAATTCAGCCCCGCTAATATTCGACATTCATATATTCAACCCCGCTAATATTCAACATGCATATATTCAACCCTGCTAATATTCGAACATATATATATAGGGAAACAAAACTCGCTTACACTCAGGAAATAAATGACCGTAGACCCCGAGGTAGACCAAGAAGACGGTGGAGAGATAATACATGTACAGACCTACAAGCACTTGGAATCAACGACTGGCAAGAGAAGGTCCACCAGAGAGACGAATGGAGACGGATTGTATTTGCAGCAAAGAACCTCAATGGCTCGGAACGCTGAAGAAGAAGAAGAAGAAGATATATTCAGCCGTGAGTGGACAGATGTGTTGGAAGTGAATCCATTGACCACTCATGTGATATGGTAATGCATCCACCGAGCCATGGAGAATGACGTATGCCCTGCGCCTGTATACTGTGTACTCAGACATTTATTATGGATGGGAACGCCTGCTGATCTCTAGGGTCAATGCTAGAGGTTTCACACATGCTAGCTTACGGTATAACAGATCGGGTGCTAGGTTTTCTGCGACATTGTCTTCCTAGAATGTGGAGCTACGTTCGGTCTCCCGTAGACGCTTCGTTACGTTTTTTTAGTTTTTGTTTTGCGTCGGTCGCTCTGAACTCAAGCGTAGTCCATACAGTGCTCCACATCTAGTGCACTGGACTGGTGTTTGAATGTGGATTAGCTTGCCCTTTTACCAGTGTCCCTCGCCATCAGGCGAACCCTCTCCGACTTCTGAGGTACTTGTAATTTACGTCCCCAAGTCAACGACGAGAAGTCAACATTTTAGTCCAACTGAACAGTGTAGGGGTTGAACGCGCTACCTAGGCATCAGTACGCCAGAAGTGTAAAAGCGAGTGATGTTACCCATTCAGCCACGCTGACCTCCCGTTGGGTATTTCCTGGTCCACCAACCCTAAGGCAGCGACAGTGCGGTGAACAGAGCGACCCAGCAGCAAACACAACAAGCATACATCTCTATTTTCGGTCAGCCATATGCGACTGCAGTCCTCCATAATCCCCTGGTGGCTGTCCTTGTATGACAACACTCCCACAGAACTTCACAAGTATTTATCAGCTTGCCCTCATCATCATCATCAGCCATGCCGATAAGCGTGGGCGGTCATGTTTCCCCATCTCACTCGATCACCAGAGTCGTGGATCAGCTATGTTTTCTTGTCTCGACCATACCACGACGTCCAAGCCATCCAGGTATTCACTTCTCTGCCTTCCCCTTGTTCTCTTCCCCTCGATCTTGCCAGTCGTCATCAAGATCTCCAATTTAATTCTTCTCTTAACTTGCCCTGACATGTCTGATAATTGGAGCGTCCGTTACAGGGCACGCATTGCCAGATACGGCCTACACTGACTCGACAAAGGAGAAAAATGGGAGAAATTGTATAAGAAACTGGGACGGAGATAGAACTGGTCTTCGGAGTAGCAGACCCAGCTTGCTTTCATATGGTTAGAATACAGGTAAATATAACCAGTAGCCGTCAGGTGGTTAGAACACAGGTAAATATAACCAGTAGCCCTCAGGTGGTTAGAACACAGGTAAATATAACCTATAGCTGTCGGCTGGTTGGAACACAGGTAAATATAACCAGTAGCCGTCAGGTGGTTAGAACACGGGTAAATATAACCAGTAGCCGTCAGGTGGTTAGAACACAAGTAAATATAACCAGTAGCTGTCGGTTGGTTAGAACACAGGTAAATATAACCAGTAGCTGTCGGCTGGTTAGAACACGGGTAAATATAACCAGTAGCCGTCAGGTGGTTAGAACACAGGTAAATATAACCAGTATCTGTCGGCTGGTTAGAACACAGGTAAATATAACCAGTAGCCGTCAGGTGGTTAGAACACAGGTAAATATAACCAGTAGCCGTCAGGTGGTTAGAACATGGGTAAAAATAACCAGTAGCCGTCAGGTGGTTAGAACACGGGTAAAAATAACCAGTAGCCATCAGGTGGTTAGAACACGGGTAAATATAACCAGTAGCTGACAGTTGGTTATAACACAGGTAAATATAACCAGCAGCTGTCAGTTGGTTAGAACACGGGTAAAAATAACCAGTAGCCATCAGGTGGTTAGAACACGGGTAAATATAACCAGTAGCCATCAGGTGTTTAGAACACAGGTAAATATAACCAGTAGCCCTCAGGTGGTTAGAACATAGGTAAATATAACCAGTAGCTGTCGGCTGGTTAGAACACATGTAAATATAACCAGTAGCCCTCAAGTGGTTAGAACACGGGTAAATATAAGCAGTAGCTGTCAGTTGGTTAGAATACAGGTAAATATAACCTATAGTTGTCTGGTGGTTAGAATACAGGTAAATATAACCTATAGTTGTCTGGTGGTTAGAACACAGGTAAATATAACCAGTAGCCCTCAGGTGGTTAAAACACGGGTAAATATAACCAGTAGCAGTCGGATGGTCAAAAGGATAAGCGCGTTATAACTCTTAAACTTCCGGTGCGCTGATGTCTGGGGCAATGAGTTCCTCCCATACACCGATCAGTTGGATTTAAACCTGGACTTCTCGTTCAGAAGGCAACAGCAAACTACGCACTTTAATAATTGCCTAGAATATAAACCTGGGGTTGACTGCAACGTCCTGGAAAGGACATTCCAGTTTGGTTTAGGTAATTAATGAATAAATTCTGTGCAGTCCGGTACAAGTAAAGATAACATGTGATTATTTTCCTCGGCCTGGTCAAATACACGTCAAGATAACATTATCCTACATAGCCTACGATGGGTAGCGTTGTGATATTCTGTTGTGATAATTTGGTGTGTCCAGTGTGTGCCGCGTGGTTATACACCCGCTTCACACGCGTGATCCGGGACTGTTTCCGGATCCAGTCAGGGATATGCACTACTGAGGAGCTCAAATGAGGGCGAAACTCGAGTATAGTGCTTCCATATTGACGTGGATAGGCCTTAGGTTCATACCAGAATGAGATCGGCGTTGCCAGTAGTGGGTTGTGCTCAATATTTAAATTATCTTTAGTGATTAAAGTCTATGCAGGTACAGATGTAAAATTGTGGTTAATTATTGAAATCTGTTCTGGCACAGGTAAAACCACACGTATATTTAATTAATGAAGTCAGCCTGTTCAATCACGGGTAAAGATACATTTATATTTAATTATTGGAGTCTGATATTTCTAAAACTAATGTTCAATTTATATTTGGTCATTAGAGTCTACCTGTTCGGACAAACATCAAGATAAAAAAATATCACATTTCTTTGGTGCGTAGCACTGTTTTGTCAAATCCTTCGACTTTCCCCAGGTACGTACAAGACTGCAGGTTTGTATCTCACTTCGTCTGGTTCCCTAACCCTTGACCTGTCTGACATGCGAGACCCTACCAGTAGTTGTGCTACCGTCGACATAGTTCTTTCAGTCATCAGAAGAGGCAGCCCCTCTACCAGTTCCAGGTGGAGACACAGTCGAGGGGCAAGATAAAACTATAGTTAATTATTGAAGTCTCCCTGTCCGACCACGAACAGATAAAACTGTAGTTAAATGTTGAAATCTGTTTCTCCGATGCTGCTAATCATAAAATTATGTTATTACTAAAGTCTACGTGTCCGGACACAAGTACAGATAAAACTGTAGTTAAATGTTGAAATCTGTTTCTCCGATACTGGTAATCATAAAATTATATGTTATTACTAAAGTTTACCTGTCCGGACACAAGTACAGATACAAGTATATTTAAATGTTGACGTCTGCTTTTCCGATACTGGTTATGTTACAATTATATTTAACTTTTAAAGTGTACCGGTTTGTACACACAAAAAGATTTTAAATATTTAAATATTGAAGTCTGCATTTCCAATACTGGTAATGTTACAATTATATTTTATTTTTAAAGTCCACTGGTTTGGACACATGTAAATATAAAACTATTATTAATTATTGAGTCCGCTTGTTTCAATTAAATTGAAAAATATATCCGGTATTCAATTCAGTGAAGATGTTTTTAAAATTGAACTGGTTCCCTGGTCGACTTAGCCTAAAATGAGTATCTGAATCGTCCAGGGGTGTAAAATCGTCTGCATGATGTTGACCACAGCATTCACCGAGCGCCCATTGTTCTATTAGAAATATGTGGCTCGCAGCAAAAGTCGTGGAACAGGGCGTCTATTTACCTCTTTACTTACGTTCGCTTTAACCTATCCACATTTAAGAACTGAGACAATTGAAGTTTATTATTTAAGTCAAACTGCTCGGACATGTGTAAGGATAAATCTATATAATATAATTTCTAGGAAGATGTTTACCATCAGATGGAAGATGAAATACAGAGATAAAGAACAGAATAGGACAAGCAAAAACTACATTCAATTCCTCTTCTTCTTTCGTTCGCTTGAAATATGTCTATAACTGCAATGTTGTCTCTTGTATGAATTTAACTGTCTTTCTTTAAAAGTTCAATGCTGTGATGTCGATTCCTAAATCAATCAATCAATCAATCAATCAATCAATCAATCAGCGGTCCATAGAGTTTATAATGAAGATAAATTTATGCACTAAGTTCTAGTCCTTAGAAGTTAGAAAAAAAAAAGTATTCTTGCATATTACATAGGTCCAGTTTTAAAATACTGCTAAAGATTAAACTATATGTAATTATTAAGTCAACCTGCTAGGATATACGTATAGAGATAAAACAATATATAATTATTGAAGTCAACCTGTTTGAACACGTGTAAACGTTAAACTATACGCAATTACTTAATTCAGCCTGTAAGGACACAGGGTTTGTTAGAATCATCAATGTAGAAATGTTAGGATACAGGGGTTGTTAGAATCATCAATGTAGAAATGTTAGGATACAGGGTTTGTTAGAATCATCAATGTAGAAATGACCAAGTAAGTTACAATGTGCAGTATGGATAGTCCTACGCGTTAAAAAGTTAGTTGCATATCTTTTACAGGACGTCGCTGTCAACACCATCATTGTTTGCTGTTGTGATCCCTTGGCAAGTTTACGTTCAGTAGTTTTCGTGGCTTAGAGGTTATGACTTTTCTCCGTAATCTCGTATACTCTCGTCGGTAACGTGATGACGGTTCAAATCAGCAGTGGTTCGAATCGCATCGGTAACTTACGGGGTATGTGAGCCGGCCGCTCAAAAGCAATGGCAAACTACTGAGCGTAATCTTGCCAAGAGATGAACATACAGCTGAAAGATGCTGGTGTTGACAGCTAAGTCCTGTAAAGGATATGCTAAAAAAAAAAAAAAAAGTTTGCCATTGATTTCTGAATGACCAGCAACCATGCTATTTCGTAAAAAAACCAACGCAAGGCTGTCTTCTGGCAAATCGATCGCAGCTGTGTTTCTAACGCGGGTATTCGGGATTATGAACTGCGTCTGTAACTCCACAGCCACGGAGCAGTCTTGTCTTACACGAGCCAACCCCCCCCCCCCCGCCCCCTTCCCCCTCTGATCCCAGATGTCCTAGCCGGGTGGACGCCAGGGATGTCCTAGCCGGATGTGCGCCAGGGATGTCCTAGCCGGATGTGCGCCAGGGATGTCCTAGCCGGGTGTGCGCCAGGGATGTCCTAGCCGGGTGGACGCCAGGGATGTCCTAGCCGGGTGTGCGCCAGGGATGTCCTAGCCGGGTGGACGCCAGGGATGTCCTAGCCGGGTGGACGCCAGGGATGTCCTAGCCGGGTGGACGCCAGGGATGTCCTAGCCGGGTGGACGCCAGGGATGTCCTAGCCGGGTGTGCGCCAGGGATGTCCTAGCCGGGTGTGCGCCAGGGATGTCCTAGCCGGATGTGCGCCAGGGATGTCCTAGCCGGGTGGACGCCAGGGATGTCCTAGCCGGGTGGACGCCAGGGATGTCCTAGCCGGGTGGACGCCAGGGATGTCCTAGCCGGGTGGACGCCAGGGATGTCCTAGCCGGGTGTGCGCCAGGGATGTCCTAGTCGGATGTGCGCCAGGGATGTCCTAGCCGGGTGGACGCCAGGGATGTCCTGGTCAGGGCACACACAATTCAAGTGTACACTACATGCAACTGATACATCCCCGGGTGTCCATCATGGACAATTATATATTCATCCCCTGCCAATACTGGACAATACATATATTTAACACTGCCAATACTGGATATTTATCTATTAAAATCAATTAACTTCGGTATATATATATATATATATATATATATATATATATATATATATATATATATATATATATATATATATATATATATATATATATATATATATATACATATATATATATATATATATATATATATATATATATATATATATATATATATATATATATATATATATATCCCTTACATGACGTTGCAGTCAACACCTGCATTTTACTGCCGTTGTTGATGTCTTGGCAAGTATTTACGTTTAGTAGTTTGCTATAGCTTTCTGAATACCGGCTCCCATACCAACACGTTAAAACGAGCGCGACATATATATATATATATATATATATATATATATATATATATATATATATATATATATATATATATATATATATATATATATATATATATATATATATATTGAAGATGTGATTTTAAAGAAGAATGCTGACAATTAATGATTAATTGTACAGCCAAAAAGAGCAATCAGGACGTTGTAAGGGAAGCTGAGTCGCACAGACAACTTGTCACAAACATCAGAAAGAGGCAGTCATCGTTTTTTAGCCACGTTACGAGAAGACAAAAACTGGAGCATGTTGTGATAACCGGAAAGATTTGCGGAAAGAGACACAGAGGAAGACAGCTTGAGAATATTCTTGTCAGTATTGTGTCATAGCACGGAAGGGAGTCAACACACGAATTGATCCTTGCCGTCGGAGCTCGTAATTTGTGGAGAGGCTTGATCGCCAACGCCAGCCGGCAAGGTACTGGATGATGATGATGATATATTCAACCCTAATGATATACGACACGCATATATTCATCCCTGCCAATATTTGACATTCATATATTCATCTCTGCCCATATTCGACATTCATATACATTTGTATTAACAACAGCTAACTTTCGACAGGGTTAGTCCATGGGAATATCGATACATGAAGCCCATAAGCGGGCACTCCCCCGCTGTTTGTACTTCACCTCGACACCGCAAGGTACAAGAGGAACATGATGAGATGAGAGAGGTGAGAGAACCTTTCTAATGCTCGTGTTTCGATTGGCCAAGCAAATCAAATATTCAAGTTGAGAAGAAGAAGAAGAAGAAGAAGAAGAAGAAGAAGAAGAAGAAGAAGAAGAAGAAGAAGAAGAAGAAGAAGGAAGAAGAAGGAAGAAGAAGAAGAAGAAGAAGAAGAAGAAGAAGAAGAAGAAGAAGAAGAAGAAGAAGAAGAAGAAGAAGAAGAAGAAGAAGAAGAGGAAGAAGAAGAAGAAGAAGAAGGAAGAAGAAGGAAGAAGAAGAAGAAGAAGAAGAAGAAGAAGAAGAAGAAGAAGAAGAAGAAGAGGAAGACGAGGAGGAGGAAGAGGAGGAGGAGGAGGAGGAAGAAGAGGTGGAGAAGGAGGAGGAAGAAGAAGAAGAAGAAGATATTTATGTCTCAAACGAGCATTTGTCACACTTGTACAGTAAAACCGTAAGCTCGGCAGACAAAACGAAACAAATAGCTATAGTGGAACTATAAACTGGTGAATTAAACTGTCACGTAAGTAGATATAGAATGTGTCTTCCTGTTCGGCTTGCCATGGTTCACAGCAGCACAGGCCCCACACCAGTTCACGCCAATCTCTTCCCATACCTCTTCATGACTGGTTGGACTTAGCAACTAAAGTTGCCTGCGGCATAAGAATGCTAGATTCACGAAAACCGCCATTTAGCCTCTTACGGCATGCATGGTATGTTACAATACTACCATTCTTATCTCCCCTTCCGGGTCCCAGTAAAACACGCACGCGTCCAATGATTGGCACTGCTACAGCCAGAAAGCCGTGTAATTTAAAAACCGTACAAGGTAAGTGGAATTAAGATGAACCTTATTTCTAGGTAATTTCTGACATGGACAAGTGTGGAGACCGAAGAAAAGAAAATGCGCAAATAATAAATAGACACATTAGACAGCGGGAAGTGTGAAATCTGGAGAATTACACGACTGCAACCACGATAAATTGAACCTGGCATGCGCTATACACGAGTGGAAATACTCGGGATATCTGTATCAAAATCGAACTGTTAACTACAATGGGGATCGTATCAAACTTGTTTTATGACAGTATATTTTATAGGAAATTTCAACGAAACGTATACATTATTATATAAGACTGTAGAATATTCGAATGCTTCAAACTACCACACTTTTCTTTCAAAGTAGTGAGATAATATCACTATCTAGTGTTATCACTACTACTACTACTACTACTACTACTACTACTACTACTACTACTACTACTACTACTACTACTACTACTACTACTACTACTACTACTACTACTACTACTACTACTACTACTACTACAGCAACTACTATTACTTCGACTACTACACTTAAAACCATCCCACTAATACCAGAACAGCCACTACTACAAATGTATTTCTTTCTTTCTCTCCTTTTGCAGAAATCACAGCCCGAACAAGGAATAGTTGTAACATTTCTAATACTTCAATATTTCTACATCATTTAGGTAGTTCCTCTGTTGCTTCTAAATCTTCTTTCTACACCTGAATCATTGGTGTAAACTTGTATCAAATTCTTCATTATATATATATATATATATATATATATATATATATATATATATATATATATATATATATATATATATATATATATATATATATATATATATATGTAAGCGTAGATAATACACTACAACATTGTCGAAGAACTACAATTAAAACAATCGAAGTACCAAGAATGAAGTGCTGCCAGTTCGTGTAATCTTCCCCAGCAATTTGATTTTCTTTTGTGGCCGTTATCCCTCCGAAGGCAACATTTATAATTCGATGTCCTGCTCAAGAGTGCCGGCTGTAAACGATTCCCTCTAATGGCACAGTTGATTCACAGAAGCGGCCGATCCAATATTGAGCCAGTGAGCGAAGGCGATGACTCGCCAAAAAAAAGAAGACATTATCAATGGGGCAAGAAGATTAGAACAGGGTGTTGAGAAGGGGTGGGACATCTGAGCTGGAGAGAATGAGGGGGCGGAACGCTGCCGAGGCCTGTGCGAGGGTGTTCTATGCCCGTGTGCCACTACCGGTGAATGTCACACGAACAGGTAGGTGTAAACTGGAAGACAAGCTTCCCCGGGCGCGCGTCGAGGGTGTTGGGTGTTGGCGTACCTGGTGCACGACGTCTAGAATGTCGAGTATTGGCGAATTGTGCCGGTTGACTGGCAGACTCGGCCTCTTTGTGTGAATGCTTCACTACCAGCTGTCTGTCTGTCTGTCTGTCTGTCTGTCTGTCTGTCTGTCTGTCTGTCTGTCTGTCTGTCTGTCTGTCTGTCTGTCTGTCCACTCGTCTTTCTTTCTTTCTTTCTTTCTTTCTTTCTTTCTTTCTTTCTTTCTTTCTTTCTTTCTTTCTTTCTTTCTTTCTTTCTTTCTTTCTTTCTGACTGTTCGTCTGCCCGCTCGTTCGTCTTTCTTTCTTTATTTCTGTACATCTACTTATTTGTCTATTTCAAATATCAATTTCTTATATCTGTTTCTTAATTCAGTCCATCCTAGATTTATTTTACCTTTTTGGATATATATATATATATATATATATATATATATATATATATATATATATATATATATATATATATATATATATATATATATATATATATATAGTAGACGGTACTACCTGGTTTCTGTTAGCGCCGAACGTTGGGCGGCGCTTACCAAACCCGACACCCCACATTGTGCCAACGGCTTCGGGCGGAAGAGCGCAATTGGGAGGGTACAAGCCTTACCCTGGTGCGAGGAAATGCAAGCTAAAGACAAAATTGTCATGGCAGGGCAGACCAGGCCCTAAGCCTTGGTTGGCGACTGGTCTAGGATCGAAGCTCCGACAGGCTGACAGTTAGAGCATTGCTTTGCTGATCCGGCAGCTTCTGCAGCTTGTCTTGTTCCAGATGTAGAGGTGTTACCTTTCCTCTGGAGTGAACTAGGCAGGCCGAGAGAGGGATCATGCTGCATGGGCAACACATGGTTTCTTTATTTTAGCCCAGGCTTTGTGCTATGGAGAGGCAATAACTCCATCCCTGGTCTTAACTGGTCTCGGAATCAAAGCGAGAGGCAACTGTTACGGGTTATAAGTCCTTGTCAGTTGGCGTAGACATGGGGCGCCACGCGTTGCCTCTGACGGTGGGAGACACCTATAGGTGTCACTGATCAGCTACCGCCCGCCTCAAGCTGGGCAGCCCCCAGCCAATTGGGTGCTGATCCGCCACAGCCTGCCTCCTTCAATGGGTGCTTGGGGCTAGGACAAAATCTGTATCGCAGGCTGTAAAACCAATGCACCAGGTACAAACAAAAATAAAAATAGAAACCTCAAGCTACGGCTTGCAACCTGGAATGTGAGAACCATGTGTCCAGGATTTTCCACTGACTTGACCAATATTGACGATGTGAGAAAAACGGCTGTGATTGATGCCGAACTCAATCGTCTTAACATTGATATTGCTGGCCTGCAGGAGACTCGCCTCGCTGAGGAAGGGTCACTCAGGGAAAACAACTACACCTTTTTCTGGAAGGGTAGAGGGCAGGCAGAAAAAAGGCAACATGGTGTGGGCTTTGCAGTGAAGAATTCGCTACTGGGAATGATTGAAATTCCAGCAGGAGAAAATGAAAGACTATTATCCCTGCGCTTGGCAATCTCTTGGGGTTTGCCACCATTATTACTGCATATGCACCGACACTCGATTCCTCTGATGATGTGAAGGATTTGTTCTATGAGGAGTTAGACTCTGTGATCAAGGCAGTTCCAAAATCTGACTACATTTATATGCTCGGTGATTTCAATGCTCGTGTGGGCAAGGACTCGAGTTCATGGCCAGTGTGCCTTGGAAAATACAACATCAGTCGCATGAATGAAAATGGGCAAAGGCTGCTGGAGCATTGCACCAGTAATGACCTATGTATTACAAACTCTTTTTTTAAAACAAAAGAGATGCATAAGGTCACATGGAAACATCCAAGATCCGGCCATTGGCACCAGCTGGACTTCATCATCACACGGAGACAACATCTGAACCATATATCATTGACTCGTAGTTACCACAGTGCTGACTGTGATACGGATCATTCTTTGGTTGTTGCAAGGGTTAGACTGAGACCAAAGAGAATCTACACAGCTAAACACAAATCTAGCCCCAGGATTAATATTATTAACACTCATGATCCTGAAAAGTGCTCTCAGTTTCAACAGCAACTTGAAGACGCTTTCACTGATACACCAGAAAATTGTACAGTAAATGAAAAGTGGGGTCAAATTAAGGAAACTCTTTATAAAACTGCCGTAGGGGTTTACGGCACTGAGTGAGCTAAGGCAAGCTAGGAAGGATGTGCAAAAGGCTGCCAGGCAGTGTGCAAATGATTATTGGATCAAGTTATGCGAGTCCATTCAAATCGCAAGTGATAAGGGAGACATAAGAAGCATGTATGAAGGAATAAAGAAAGCCTGTGGTCCAGTGATCAAAAGAAGTGCACCATTGAAAACCTTGACTGGAGAAGTCATCACTGATAAGAAACAGCAGATGGACAGATGGGTAGAGCGCTATTTGGAGCTTTACTCAAGTGAGACCAAACTAGCGGATGATGCCCTCAACACCATAGAGGCTCTACCAACTCTTGACCACCTGGACACACTTCCCACCATAATAGAAGTTAAGTGTGCTATGAATGAACTTGCATCTGGCAAGGCTCCAGGTAAAGATGGGATTCCAATACAGGTTATCAGGAGTGGGCAAGACACACTCACTCTACAGATCCACCAGCTAATAGAGCTATGCTGGCGTGAAGGACAAGTCCCACAGGATTTCAAAGATTCAAGCATCATAACGCTGTATAAGAACAAGGGCGATCGGAGCGACTGCAACAACTATAGGGGTATCTCACTTCTGTGTATTGTTGGAAAAGTATTTGCCAGAATTGTTCTGCGCAGACTTCAAGTCCTAGGAGATCAAGTCTACCCCGAATCACAGTGTGGCTTTCGACAGAACCGGTCTACCACTGATATGATATTCTCATTGCGACAAATGCAAGAAAAATGCCGTGAACAGAATCAACCACTGTTTATTGCCTTCATCGACCTCACAAAGGCATTTGATTTGGTCAGTCGTGAGGGTCTGTTCAAGGCACTAAAGAAGATTGGCTGCCCACCAACTCTTCTGTCCATTGTGGAATCGTTCCACACAGGCATGAAGGGTATAATCAAGTTTGATGGTGCAACTTCTGAAGAATTTGAAATCAAGAGTGGAGTTAAGCAAGGTTGTGTACTAGCTCCCACCCTCTTTGGAATATACTTTTCACTTCTACTGAAATATGCATTTCGTGATCAGGATGGTGGTATATACATTCACTCACGCTCAGATGGCGGCCTCTACAATGCTCAGAGATTGAAGGCTAAGACCAAAATTAGGAGGGTACTGATCAGAGAGTTGCTTTTTGCAGATGATGCTGCAGTTACGACCCACTCTGAGGAAGAATTGCAATGTCTACTATCTGCATTCTCCAATGCTTGTTCTGAATTTGGTTTAACAATTAGCAAAAAGAAGACACAGATTATGTCACAAGGTGCACATGGGGTACCATCAATCTTTATTGACGACGCCGAACTAGAGATAGTAGACCATTTTACATATCTAGGATCAGTGGTAAATAGCAAATTATCCCTAGATCAGGAAATCAACATCCGGATTGGTAAGGCAGCAACAACAATGAACAGGTTAAGAAAAAGAGTCTGGGAGAACAGGAAGCTTACTGCCAAAACAAAAGTCCTTGTCTATCAAGCCTGTGTCCTTAGTACTCTTCTCTGTGGCAGTGAAACCTGGACAACTTACTCACACCAAGAGAACAATTTAAACAGCTTTCATATGCGGTGTCTGCGAAGAATTCTTGGTATTAAGTGGCAAGACAAAATCACAAATACTGAAGTATTGGAAAGATCAGGTTGTGTGACAGTTTATTCCATGCTCAGTCTTCGTAGACTTAGATGGATAGGACATCTTAGGAGGATGGATGATGGTAGAATACCAAAGGATATCTTTTTTGGTGTATTACAGATGGGTAAGAGATCTCAGGGTCGGCCTCTACTACGATACAAAGATGTGTGTAAGCGGGACATGATTGATACAGGCATTGATAATGCACATTGGGAGCAAGTCGCCGCTGAACGTGTTGCATGGAGGGCAAATATCAGAAATGGAATAAAGTCAAAGGAGAAAATTATTGCAGAAAAGTCACACACCAAGCGTTTGAGACGTAAGATGGTGCATGATGGTGGAAATGACCACGTGTTCACATGCACCCACTGTGAACGGACATTTACAGCGCAAATTGGCCTTATCAGTCACACTCGCTACCGCCATAGTTAAAAGTTATTATGCCTTTTTAAAGCACAAACTATCGTCTGTCAAGACGGCAAGGTGCCAATTAATATATATATATATATATATATATATATATATATATATATATATATATATATATATATGTGTGTGTGTGTGTGTGTGTGTGTGTGCGTGTTACCAACTAACAGCACACCACAACAAGCAATGATGTACAGACCAAATGGAAGCAGAGGAAGAGGTCGACCACGTAAACGATGGACTAATGGAATAGTAGATTCCATGGGAATACCGATACATGAAGCCCATAAGCGGGCACTCTCCCGCTGTTTGTATTTTACCTCGGCACCGTAAGGTACAAGAGGAACGTCATGAGATGAGATGAGATGAGATGATGAGATAAGATGGAGCAGTCGCAAAAACAGTTCCAAATACAGACTGTTACAGTGATCACAGATTGATTATAGGCACATTGAAGGTAAAGTTAAAGATAGTCAAGTATACACCAGGAAACCCTAAATATTATCTGTGTACATTAAAAATGACAAGGAAATACAAGACAATTTTAACATAGAAGTAAAGAACAGATTTGATGTATTGTCGGATCTAGAGATCGTGTTTCGAGATGTGGATGATCAATGGGAAGTGTTGAAAAATTCAAACAATTTGACTGCAGAAATAATATGGAATATTGAATATTCAAGAATATGGAATAGACCAAGTCATCAAACTGCTGAACACAATATATGATACCGGAGATATACCTTCTGAATTGTGTAATTCTATATTAATAGGAAAAGCTAGCATTCCACCTGAAATTTTAAAATGTGGCAAAGAAACAATCATCCTAGAACTGTATGCAATATTTCAGCTCTGCTGGAAAGAAAAACCAGTACCACAAGATGTGAGGGACGCAAATATTGATACCATTTATATAAACACATGTGACAGATGAGACTGCAACAACTATCGCTACATTTCCCTCCTCAGCATTACAGGCAATATATTCGCGCGAGTAATCCTAAAAATGTAGACCGGTCTCCCTGGCGGAGCTGTTAGCGTCTTTCTCCGTAATCCCGTATATTCTCGTGAGTAACGCAGCCTCGGTTCGTGCTGCACTGGTAACTTACGGGGGTATGTGAGCCGGTCGTTCAGAAAGCAATGGCAAACTACTGAGTGTAATCTTGCCTAGTACACCAACAGCAGCTGAAAAATGCTGGTGTTGAATGCAACGTCCTGTAAGAGATATGCAACCAAAAAAGTCCTAAAATGATTACACATACTTGCTGACAGAATCTACCCCGAATCACAGTACGGATTTAGACCCACCAGATGTACCATCGATATGATTGTCTCTGTCAGGCAGCTCCAAGAGAAGGGCAGAGAACAGAGGAAGCCATTATATATTGCCTTCATCGACCTCACAAAGGCATTTGACCTCGTGAGCAGAAAAGGCCTTTTTAAGGTCTTCGAAAAGATAGGATGTCCACCCACCCTTCTTAGTCTCGTGAAATCGTTTCACGAAAACATACAGGGGACCATTTTATTTGACGGCTCAACATCTCAGTCATTCAGCATCAGCAGCGGAGTAAAGCATGGCTGCGTGCTTGCTCCTACACTTTTTGATATCTTCTTCGCCGTTCTCTTAAGGCAGGCATTTGGGACTGCCACTGAAGGCATATACCTCCATATTAGATCTGATGGCAAACCTTTTAACCCATCAAGACTCAAGGCAAAGACCAAAATAAAATCAAGATGCATAAGAGAACTACATTTAGCAGATGATGCAGCACTGACTACTCATGCAGCAGAAGATCCCCAAAGGCTCATAGATCGTTTTGCAGCCGCCTGCAGAGACTTTGAGCTCACATGAACTTAAATAAAACACAGGTGATGGAACAAGATGCTGGTGCGCCTCCATCAATCAACATTTCTAATTACGAACTGAAGCAACCAACAAAACAACCAACAACCGGAATAAAACCAAATCGTAGAAAAGTGAACAACTCAAATACAACATCTCAACATCACCAATATCTGCAGCAGCAGCAACAGCAGCAATGACGACGACGACAACAACAATAACAACAACAACAACAACAGCGAAGCATATCACCACTCGTTCATCAAGCCCAGACTACCAGCTCCTGCAGAAACCCGACTGTTGACAGTTCTTCCCCCCAACGACCTATCCCCACTTCTCTCTGACAGAATCGCTCCCGTTTTATGGAACTTGGCACGGCATGTTATTTAGGAATCGTGTTCCAAAAAAACACGTATAAACAGCCAATCTAGCGCGGGCACACAACTCAAAAACAACTTGCTGGGAAGCAATTATACCCCATCGACAATGTAACAATGTTGTTTCTCAACCATAATCTCCTTTGTACCCCACTAAGACCCACCCATAGCACCAACAGTTCAGCAAAACAGCTCTAACCTGGGATAATCGATAAATGCAACAACTCGTTAATTCCTCGTGATGACACATATGAGAAGTCTGGGAACCCCCTGACAGTGACGACTCACATGGAAAGGAGACTGAATCCCTCCCAAACCCCCTGACTGATGGAAGAACTTCGTTTGAAAGACATTGCCAGCCTCTGCTGCAGGTGAACGTCTAGTGTTGGGGGATAGAGCATAAGGCTATTCCATGAGGAGTTTGACATCTCGCATTTCTTATTCTCATACTCATGGGTGCTATCAGTCTGTCTGTATCTCTATCTGTATCTCTGTCTGTCAATAGATCGATCTCTGTCGGCCTGTCCGTCTGTCGAACGATCTCTGTCTGTCTATCAATCGATCGATCTCTGTCTGTCTGTCAATCGATATATCTATGTCTGTCTATCTGTCTGTCAATCAATCGATCTCTGTCTATTAATCGATATATCTCTGTCCGTCTGTCTGTCAATAGATCGATATCTGTATGTTTGTTTAATCGATCAACCAATCTCTCTCTGCCTATCGACCGATCTCTGCGTGGCTATCTGCTGATCTCTCTCTCTCTCTCTCTCTCTCTCTCTCTCTCTCTCTCTCTCTCTCTCTCTCTCACTCTCTCTCTCTCTCTCTCAATCGATCGATCTATGCCTGCCTGCCTGCCTGCCTGCCTGCCTGCCTGCCTGTCTGTCTGTCTGTCTGTCTGTCTGTCTGTCTGTCTGTCTGTCTGTCTGTCTGTCTGTCTGTCTGTCTGTCTGTCTGTCTGTCTGTCTGTCTGTCTGTCTGTTGTTTCTCACCCTTCTCAGGATTAGTCTCAGCAACAATTTTGTCACATGACTCACATTCTAAAGCTCCTGGTTATGCTGACAGAGCCATAAACATGTCAGCGCAGAGTCTTAACTACAAACTTGGAACATTCGGTTCTAACGGTCAACCAGTTCCACTGTGTGAAGCAGAAACACGAAGATGGACTCACACGATCACAGATAAACTGCAAACATTCACTAATAGTTGGCTGGGCAACATTGAATCAGGGAATCAGGGAATCAGGGAATCAGCAATGTAGGTCTGTTGCCAGAACTGGACAAATACCGCCTAATCAGAAGGTGAAGAGAACATATATTGGATAGAACATATACCCGATAGAGCATACACTGGATAGAACATACGCTGGATAGAACATACACTGGATATAACATAGACTTAATAGAACATACATTGGATAGAACATAGACAGAGGACACCTGAGAATAGTACAGCTAGCAAGATCTTGGAATCACCATGGCAACAGAAACAGAGGAAGATTCACAAACACAGAGAGAAGAGAAGTTGACACAGAAATGATTACTGTGGGGAGGACGAGGAGGGAGCTGGATGGGAAAGTCAAGGCTATGCCGGCGTGAAGTGAACTGGTTGAGGACTCGTACCCCAGTGGGAGATAACGGGTGAAGGAAAACGAGGAAGCAAACCCATTCCCTTCTGGGCCTCTGGTCATGTGTGAGGATCCTCATCAGGATGGATTAACAAATTGGCCTGTTCTACCAGGTCTAACCAGAATATTTGGGTACCAGTTCATAAATAAACACACGTGTATTGATTGGCGGTCATAGAAGAAGAAGAAAGCATTAGAGGGCACACTATAGTTATAACAATTGAAAGCTATAGTCATCGACCGGGATTCGAACCTGTCATCTCCAAATGACGACAGCGCCTAGTGCAGGAACAAGTGTACTTCAACACATGACCAACCAGACACCCCTAAAACAAGTGGCTTCATTAGCCAGTTCTATCATCCACTTGAAATTACAACTATGGAATATGGGCAGAATTTGTATCGTGATATAGCACCATATGTTTCAGAATGTATATTAAACCAGCATAGGTCAGATAACAAACACACAAACACATCAGACGGTAACGCTGTGTCCAATATATTCATAACATTTAAACAACAGAACTGATTGGTCGGTTCCAATGTTGTGCACGCATTATGCAGAAACATCAGTTGAGGAATCGTGTGAGGCCACTAAGACAGGTCATAAATAAACAGACATGTATTGTTTGCCGCTGATAGTAGAAGAAGAAAGATATGATAAATATTTATATATGGGTACCACGAAATGACCGAGCATAAATTTGCCTAGTACATCAACAGCAGATGAAAAATGATAATGTTGACTGCAACGTCCTGTAAGGGATATGAAAAAAAAAAAACAACAACCACGAAATGCTTGATACGGACTATATCTTCCTTTAAGTGCGATGGTCTACTAAAAATACCCAGCTAGCAAGTCATATATTCACTTTTATACAAGCAGTGTGAATCAGCGAGTTAGTCACCTCTGGACTGAGGATTGCTAACCATGTTTTAGAGGCACACAAAGCTCCAATCATGTTTATCTCTTTCCACAAACTCCGTTCCATCCAGCTGTGATAGGCAGATCAGTGCAGCCATCATCCCCGCTAGGACTGGCCAGAATTATTGCCTAGTAACCTCGTAATAAGGCTTATATGCAAATTTAAAGAAATAAACAGGAAGTAGTTACATTTAGGATCGTCTCCGAGACGCGTTTCTGGAAAGGCTAATATTAGTTCCTAAGATGAACCAGAACATATGAGGTTTGGAAACTATGGTGTTATCTGTGTAACAGGTTTATTCATGATTTCGTCTATTGTACCAATCGTTTCTTCTGTCTTTGGTGGTCGTCATCGTCGTCGTCGTCATCATCATCATCATCATCATCATCATCATCATCATCATCATCATCATCATCATCATCATCATCATCATCATCATCATCATCATCATCATCATCATCATCATCATCATCATCATCATCATTATCATCATCATCATCATCATCATCATCGTCGTCGTCGTCGTCGTCATCATCATCATCATCATCATCATCATCATCATCATCATCATCATCATCATCATCATCAAATGTGGAATAGAACAACCCACGAAGAGGAGAAGCAGAAACAGAAATGTACAATATAGGACGGGCATAGACACAGCTGCATAGAGTAGTTACAGATAGAGGAGGGGGTGGCTTGGGGGGGGGGGGGTCCTCTAACAAACCATACCAAGGCGTCCCATCCTTTACTATCTGCTGCCACTCTCCCCATGTCCTCCCTGTATTAGTTGATTATGTCAGTAACTCTCTTCTGTATGTTCTCCCAATATTATTTATCTCTACCTGTAACTACAGGGAGATTGATGGCAGAAGAAGACGAAGAAGAAGAAGAAGAAGAAGAAGAAGAAGAAGAAGAAGAAGAAGAAGAAGAAGAAGAAGAAGAAGAAGAAGAAGAAGAAATGGCTTAGGCATCGATGTCCCAGCACAGATCTGGACCGTGTGTCCTTGATCAGTTCTACTGAAGACATGACTTTATGTCATCACCTGAGTCCACCAAGCGTCACTTATCTCCCCTGTCTTTACGCCTTCTACCATAGATCATTCAAGTCGTCACGGTGCTCTCCTCTGCTTCTCCTTTCATAATAACAAATAACATTGTTGTCCTGTCCTTATGTTGCTTGTCGTCTCATGATATGAGCAAATACCACTGTTGTTGTTTGTTGTTGCTTTCCTTATTTTGCTTGTCCTCTCATGAGATGAGCAAATAGCAATGTTGGCCTTTCCTTTGCTTGTCATCTACAGGCCATCAACCCCAACCATAAGTTGATTTACTAGGTAAGTTTACGTTCAGTATTCTGTTTTTGCTTTTTTGAAGGAGAAGTCAAAATTTAAGTCCAACTGACTGTTGAGGGAATGAACCTCATCAGCGCACTGAAAATGTAAGAAAGGGAGCTCTTATCCGTTGTGCTCAGCTGACCTTCATCTTTCCTTACAGCTGTGGATAATGTTCCACTTGTGGATAATGTTCCAATTGTGGATAATGTTCCACTACTAGAAACCTCTTCTATGCAATGGCTGTCAGCAACTGGCAGAATATGTCGAAGCTGAGTACTGCTCAGTAGGATAAAGCAACAAGTGACCTCAAAAGGTGAACACGAGAAAAAGTTAAAGAGACTTCAAAAGCAATTTCCTCACAGGATTTAAACCAAAGTTAGCAAATGGTAAAATAACATACAAATAGATTACAAAAAGAGAAGAAAGCGAGAATAAAGTGAAGAAATTAACCTCGGAACGAATGGAATTAACAAACGAAAAGTTATCGAAGTCGAACTTGGATAAAAATGTTTGCTGCTTGCAGCAGACGTCCCTGGGGACTGACTCGGAGATCAAATGGCCCGTCGTTGCGTTGTGCTTCACGCAGTTGGAACTGTCTGCTTGTTCTAGATTCTTGGTTACAGAATAGATGTAATGGCAACACAAACTAGACCTATCGCACAGGGACAATGATGTTCATGCCATCAACGGGAAGGAAGGAACGAGTTGATGGTTTTATATGTAAATGTTTAAGCATTTCTAAACGTGGTTTTAAAATGTTCTCTCCGTTATTTAAAATTGTAAAATTAATTCTCTTTCTTCCCCCTCCCCTCCTTAAGATAAATGAGGAGGCAGAAAGAGAGACAGACATACTGACTAGTAGACGGACAAACGAGCAGCGAGAAAGAGACTGACAGAAAGAACGAACGCACAAACGAAAAAACACATTTTATTTTCAAAGGGTTAAGAATTGGGCAAGCAGGCCTGTCTAACAGTCTGCCCTTTTATAAAATTCGAGGCTAACTGAGAACAACAGTATAAAAGATATGCATTATAAAGGCATGGGGAAAATGCAAAGATCGATACTACATGACCCACTGAAATTAATGAATGATGTGGCAATTGTTACTAGCCATAGGAAACATGCGGGGCTACCAAAATGGGACTGGATATCATCATCATCATCATCAATCATCATCATCAATCATCATCATCAATCACCATCATCAATCACCATCATCAATCACCATCATCAATCACCATCATCAATCACCATCATCATCACTATCATCAATCACCAGCATCAATCAGCATCCATCAGCATCATGCATCCATCAGCAATCAGCATCAGCATCAGCATCATCATCATCATCCATCATCATCATCCTCATCATCATCATCATCATCCATCATCATCATCCATCATCATCATCCATCATCATCATCCATCATCATCATCCATCATCATCATCCATCATCATCATCCATCATCATCATCCATCATCATCATCCATCATCATCATCCATCATCATCATCATCATCATCATCCATCATCATCATCATCATCATCATCATCATCATCATCATCATCATCATCATCATCATCATCATCATCATCATCATCATCATCATCATCCATCATCATCATCCATCATCATCATCCATCATCATCATCCATCATCATCATCCATCATCATCATCCATCATCATCATCCATCATCATCATCCATCATCATCATCCATCATCATCATCCATCATCATCATCCATCATCATCATCCATCATCATCATCCATCATCATCATCCATCATCATCATCCATCATCATCATCCATCATCATCATCCATCATCATCATCCATCATCATCATCCATCATCATCATCCATCATCATCATCCATCATCATCATCCATCATCATCATCCATCATCATCATCCATCATCATCATCCATCATCATCATCCATCATCATCATCCATCATCATCATCCATCATCATCATCCATCATCATCATCCATCATCATCATCCATCATCATCATCATCCATCATCATCATCCATCATCATCATCCATCATCATCATCCATCATCATCATCCATCATCATCATCCATCATCATCATCATCATCCATCATCATCATCCATCATCATCATCCATCATCATCATCCATCATCATCATCCATCATCATCATCCATCATCATCATCCATCATCATCATCCATCATCATCATCCATCATCATCATCCATCATCATCATCCATCATCATCATCCATCATCATCATCCATCATCATCATCCATCATCATCATCCATCATCATCATCCATCATCATCATCCATCATCATCATCCATCATCATCATCCATCATCATCATCCATCATCATCATCCATCATCATCATCCATCATCATCATCCATCATCATCATCCATCATCATCATCCATCATCATCATCCATCATCATCATCCATCATCATCATCCATCATCATCATCCATCATCATCATCCATCATCATCATCCATCATCATCATCCATCATCATCATCCATCATCATCATCCATCATCATCATCCATCATCATCATCCATCATCATCATCCATCATCATCATCCATCATCATCATCCATCATCATCATCCATCATCATCATCCATCATCATCATCCATCATCATCATCCATCATCATCATCCATCATCATCATCCATCATCATCATCCATCATCATCATCCATCATCATCATCCATCATCATCATCCATCATCATCATCCATCATCATCATCCATCATCATCATCCATCATCATCATCCATCATCATCATCCATCATCATCATCCATCATCATCATCCATCATCATCATCCATCATCATCATCATCCATCATCATCATCCATCATCATCATCCATCCATCATCATCATCCATCATCATCATCCATCATCATCATCCATCATCATCATCCATCATCATCATCCATCATCATCATCCATCATCATCAATCATCATCATCAATCATCATCATCAATCATCATCATCATCATCATCATCAATCATCCTCCTCCTCCTCCTCCTCCTCCTCCTCCTCCTCCTCCTCCTCCTCCTCCTCCTCCTCCTCATCATCATCATCATCATCATCATCATCATCATCATCATCATCAAGAAGAAGGTAATCTGTACTGAGATAGTGTTTGAATAATTTGCGATTACATGTATAGGGATTAGGGGATGTCTTTGATTTCTTGTGGAAGATTGTCCCACAGCTGAGCTACGCGGTACACTAAGCGTGCTTTGTATAAGTATATCTTAGACTTCGACATGTGTAATATATTTAGTCGTTTACGGTGTCTAGGATTACATTTAAAAAAAAATGCCCAAAGGTAATTTGGGCGATTTCGGTGTAGGATTTTGTGAATTAGTTTAGCTTCATTGAAAAGTAGTCCGAGATAGGACTCACAAGGCAAGAATTAGGGTGAATAAACCCACAAAAACCACGGACCTCAACAATAACCACAGCTGATGAAGCAGGTTAGACGAGGCCGAATTTGGAATTTTTGTTTTTGAAAATTGGAATTGGAATTGGAATGCATTACTGCATAAGCTGAACCGATAATTCAGCCGCACGGCAATTTTTTGAACATGCAGTTCACAGCACAAACCACAGCGGAAAGATGAAAAAAAAAAAAAATTCCTTATGGAAACCACAGTTCACAAAATCGCACCAAACACTAAGCTCAGTAGCTGGCCGACTGATCCATTACCTACAAGTAATAAAGGCATAGAGCAGTGAAGGATGCACGAAAAAAAAAAGTTGTGTTCCTTTTGCAGTAGACTTCATGTCCTATATATCAGTTCTGAGTGTGCACACAAGGAGCCACAGAAGTTGTCGACTCTGTAATCTGATACGCCTCGTTTACAAACACTGGATGTTCACATCAAGGCTGGGGAGCCAACAAAGTAGATTCGTCTGGAAGACATTTTGGAGACCATCTTGGAAGACATCTTAGCAGCATGACCCCCACATGTTGAAGTCTGCAGAGGACAAACAGCTCTGCGAGGTTTGAATAGTCGCCGAAGTTTATTCATGACGATGGTTGACGACTAGCACCAACGTGGTGCACACACCGTGCGGAAAACCCACGAGTATGATTGTAAAGGTGATTAATTGTCTACATTCATGAAGTCAGATCATCAACATTAATTGTCTACCATGATGGAGTCACATCAATCAATCAATCAATCATGTGCCATGCCGGAAAGCGTGAGCGGTCATGACTCGCCATTTCACTCGATCACCAGCGTCGTGGATCAGCTCACTGTTCCACTAGTTCCATTTGTGGGTGTTGGTGGGATGTGTGGATGGATGTGTGGGGGTGAAAGTAGGGGTGTTGGAATGGGTGTGGGGGATGTGTGTATGGGTGGAGGGTATGTGTATGGGACGGATGCGGGGGATGTGTGTTTATGTGGGTGGAGATGTGTGGATGGTTTGAGGAAGTATGTGTGGGAGGCGGGGTTGTGTGGGTAGGGGATTGTGTTGGGTGGATTGGGGATGCAAGGGCGGGTGGGGAGAAGTGTATGGTGTGTGGGTTTGAGATATGTGTGCGGTGTGTTGGTGGGGGATGTGTGAATGATGTGTGGGTGGAGGGTATGTTTGTGGTGGTATGGGTGGAGGATAGTGTGTGGTGTGGGGGATGTGTGTGATGGGTGCGGGGAATGTGCGTATGGGTGGGGTATATGTGTGGGTGAGTAGGGGATTGTGGTGGTTGGGGGAAGTATGTGGGGGTGTGTGGGTGGGAGATGTGTGTGTGTGTGGATGGGGAATGTGTGGGTGGGGGTGTGTGAGTGGCTTAGGGATGTGTAGGTGGGTGAGGGAGTTGTATGTGTCGGGGTGGGATGTGTGAGTGGGTGGAGGATGTGTGTGGGTAGGGGTATTGTGATCGAGAGATGTTTGGTTGGGGGTGGGTGGATGGGGGTGTGTGGGTGCGTAGGGGAGGATGTATGCGTGAGTGAGTGTGTGTTGGTGGACGGGTAGGGAATGCGTGTGTGGGTGGGGAGAGGTGTGTGGTGTGTTGGTTGGGGATATTGTGTGGGTGAGGTATGTGTGTGTGGGTGGGGGATTTTTGTGGTGTGTGGGGTATGTGGGGTGGATGGGTAAGGGTATCTGTGTGGGTGTGGGTGGGAATATTGTGTGGTATCTGGGTGGGGGATATGTGTGTGGTGTGTAAATGGGGATGTGTTGGTGAGGGATATGTGTGTGTGTGTGGTGCGTGGGTTGGGAATAGTGCGTGGTAGGTCGTGTATGTGATGTGCGGGTGGGGGATTGTGTGGTGGGGGATTAGGTTAAGGCATGAGTGGGTGGGTGGAAGTTGTATGTGTGGGTGGTGGGGTGCGTGTGAGTGGATTGGGGATGTATGGGTGGTTAGGGAGATGTGTGTGTGTGTGTGTGTGTGTGGGGTGGGGGTAGGGACATGTCAGTTGGTGGGGATGTGTGTGTATGGTTTGGGGATGTGTGAGTGGATGTGCGATGTGTGGGTTGGTGGGGGATTGTGTGCATGGGTGGGGAATATGTTGTTGATGGAGATGTGGCTGGGGGATGGGTGGTTTTAGGTGTGGGTGGGGAGAGGATGTGTGGGTTAGGATGTGTATGTGGATGGGCGTGGGATGTGTGGGTTGGTGGGGGAATGTTTGTGGGTGGCGAGTGTGTTTTGGTTGGGGGATCAGGTGAGGGCAGTGTGTGTGGGTGGGGGATGTGCGGGAGGGGGATGGGTCGGTTGGTGGGGTATGTATGTGTCCCTTGGTGCGCGTGTGTGTGGGTAGGTGGGGGTGTTGTGTGGGTGGGGTGATGTATGGATAGGTGGGAGATGGGCTTCATAACATGGTAATTAGCCTTGTTTATGTTTACAACATTCATTTCACAATGTTTATTTTTCTTCCTATGTAAATGTATAATACTCTTGATGAACGAAAGACGAGTGATTGGAAGGGCCGAATGTAAGACGGGCCTGCGCGCCCAATTTGTGACCCTAATAAAGTTGATTTGATTTGATTTGATTTGATTTGTCTCGATCATGCCTCGTGGCCAAGTCATCCAGGTATTTACTTCTCGGTCTTTCTCTTGGTCTGTTCCCTACGATCTTGCCAGTTGTCACTAAGTTCTCCAATCCATTTCTCCTCATAACATGGCCAAAAATTTTGACTGTCTACGTCTAATTTCTCTAATCAATTTACGATTTTCATTTGTCTCCTGTAGTACTTGGTCATTGGTTTTTCTGTCTGTCCGTGGTATTCTTTGAATTTTCCTCAGAAACCACATTTCTGCAGCCATCATATGTTTTTCAGCTTGACTGCTCATTGTCCAAGTTTCACATCCATACAACAGAACAGGCTCTATGTATCCCCTCAACACTCTTTTTCTCGTTTCAATTGACATCTTTTTATTGGTCAGAATGTTTTTCATCTTGCTAAAGGCTACTTTCGCCATGGCGATTCTTGATCTAATCTCTTCAAGGCATCTGCCATCAGATGTTATGACTGTTCCGAGATAATTGAACCGATTCACTTGATGAAGAATATCCCCATTTACTTGTATATTACATTGTGGTACTTCGTTCTTCCTACTGACGACCATAACCTGTGTCTTCTTACAAATTAATTCCAACCCCAGCTGCTCACTGTGTACAACAACTGCGTCTACTAATTGTTGTAGATCTTGTGCATTGTCTGCAATCAATACTGTATCATCTGCATATCTAATGTTATTTATGTTTCGTCCTCCAATGCTGATTCTATTTATATCTTTTACATTCCTGAAAATATTTTCACTGTATAGGGAAAAAAGATCTGGAGACATTACACATCCCTGCCTAACACCTCTCTTAATAGGTTGATATTGTCCCACATCACATCATCAACATTAATTGTCTACCATGATGGAGTCAGATCATCAACATTAATTGTCTACATTGATGAAGTCAGATCATCAACATTAATTGTCTACCGTGATGGAGTCAGATCATCATTAGTTGTTTAACTTGGTGGAGTCAGATCATCAACATTAATTGTCTAATGTGATGGAGTGACATCATCATTAATTGTCTAACTTGATGGAATCAGATCATCAACATTAATTGTCTAAAGTGATGGAGTCACATCATCATTAATTGTCTAACCTGATGGAGTCAGATCATCAACATTAATTGTCTACCGTGATGGAGTCACATCATCAACAGTATTCTCGCGTACATCATTTCTCACATAAGTAAACAACATGAAAAGATGTGAATATCACAGAGCCAAACAAACTAACTAAACAACAAACCAATCACATATTCAACAAATCAATCAATCAATCAATCAATGTACAAAAAATCCACGAAACAGTAAGTTAACTAACCAACCAACTAACCAATCAAACAATCAACTTCCAACCAACCAGCCAACCAATCAAACAACCAGTCAATCAAGCAAACAACGAGTCAGTCAAACAACCAATTGAGCAATTAAGCAACCAACCTACAAATAAAATAACTAAACAATCATCATATTAAACAACTAATTAACCAGTAAAGCAACCATTTATCCAGATACCCACCCACAATCCTACCGTTACGTACAACCACCCACCCAGGCAGGTAACCAACCATTCACCTATGCACCTACCCAAACAACCAACCTACCAGCCTACCAAGGTACCAATCAATCAACCAACAAACCGATCAACCTATTTGTCCACCAAGGGACCAACCAACCAATCAGCCAAACAATCGATCAATCAACTAATCAACAACCAATCAACCACCAACAAACAATCAATCAACAATCAAGCAACAAATTAATCAATCAACCAATCAATAAACCAGTCAATGAACCAATCAATCAAACAACCAATCATTTAACCAACAAAAATATCAATCAATCAATCAATCAATCAATCCACTAACCAATTAATTGATCAATCAATCAATCAATCAACCAACCAATAACCCGATAAAATCAACCAACAAATCAATCAATCAATCAATCAACAAATCAATCACCCAATCAATCAACCAACAAACCAATCATCCAATCATATAACCAACCAATCATCCAACCAATCAACCAATCAATCAAACAATTAATCACCAAATCAACCAACCAACCAATCAATTAAATAATCAGTCAACCAACCAATCAACCAATCAATCAACCAATCGATTAACCATTAAATCAACGAAAAAATCAATCAACCAATCAATCAACCTAAAAATCAAACAAACAAACAATCAACCAACCAATCAACCAACCAACCAACCAATCAATAAAAAAAACAATCAACCAGTCAATCAATCAATCAATCAACCAACCAATCAATCAACCAATCAATCAACCACTTAAATCAACCAACACACCAATCAACTAATCAATCATCCAACCAATCAACCAATCAATCAACCAAACAATCAATCAACCAACCAACCAATCAATCAACCGACTATCTTAATAACAACACTAAACATATACGTGCCAATCATCGCTCACAAAGATACTAATTTCATCATTTAGTCTGCACAATTCCATGCAAATTCACAAACTGTCAAAGATCAAACAGCTTCACAAACTTCCAAATTCCGAGCAAATTCACAAACTATCAAATTCCGAGCAAATTCACAAACAGTCAAATTTCAAGCAACTTCACAAACTATCAAATTTCAAGTAACTTCAATAACTGCCAAATTCCAAGCAACTTCACATACACTGTCAGATTGGAAGCAACTTTACAGACTGTCAAATTCCAAACAGTTTCACCAATTGTCAAATTCCAAACAGTTTCACCAACTGTCAAATTCCAAACAGTTCCACAAACTGTCAAAGTTCAAGCAAGGTCCTGGAACAACAACTTACGTGGTCCTTCCCTTGCAACTGCATTTGGGAACCATTTGTTCATTGCCCGTGCACCGTCTAACCCAGACGTCTAGAGAATACCACATCACATCAATTCCCCACATCATAGGAGAGCTAATTTTCGCATAATTCAGCCAAAATATGCTCATCAAAAAGCCATTAATCAAAGCTATAACCATCTAGAACAGTCTGCACCGGCTGGAATGCAGCCGGCTGAAAGTGTCTTTCTCCCTGCTAATCAACTGACTTGGGTAGCTGAAAGTGTCTTTCTCCCTGCTAATCAACTGACTTGGGTAGTTGGGAGTTGTGGGGATGTGAGGATGCGTCTTCGACTAGCCAGAGAGGCAAAAGTTCATGAAATCATTCTATACCCAGTAACTCAGTATTCGTTCATTAGGTACCTCTTCATGGCATGTATTTGTTACCTTTGTTTGTTCCAGACAGTTGTTGCATTATAGTAACCGATGTCTGAGTCATCAATTGTATATTTGGCGCAACAGTTATATGTGTGAGTCAGCAATTATATGTGTGAGTCAACATTTAAACGTTTCAGTCAACAGTCATATATGTGAGTCATCAGTTATACGTTTGAGTCAACACTTACGTATATATGTCAGTTATTATACGTTTGAGTCAACAGTCATGCGTTTGAGTCAGCAATTACATGTTTGAGTCCATAATTAAAGGTTTCAGTCATCAGTTTCAGTTATACGTTTGAGCCAACTGTTATATCTTTGAATCAACAATTATATCTTTGAGTCAACAATTATATGTTTGAGTCAACAATTATATGTTTGAGTCAACAATTATATGGTTAAGTCAGCAGTTACACGTGCGAGTCAACAATTATATATTTAAGACATCAATTATGCGTGTGAGTCAACAGTGATATATTTGAGACAACAATTATATGCGTGAGTCAGCAATTATACGTTTGAGTCAACAGTTATATGTATGAGTCAGCAATTATGTGTGTACATCAGGAGTGATATATTTGAGTCCACAATTATATGTTGCTGTGTGCTGCTTTCATAATCAGTGAGTGGTTGCATCAGAGGACATGAGCGGACGTGCATCAGCTGACAGACGACATGTGTGAAGATAATGATCCATACACACATGTACGAACACACGCACACACGCCAGTACGCATGCATGCACGCACACACGGACACACGCCTGTACACATACAATCACACACACACACACACACACACACACACACACACACACACACACACACACACACGTTGAAGCGCATTTCAACGTCTTGACTTTATAAGCTGGTTGGATCACCTTTCGAATGTATGAATGCTACACATTCATCTGCTTTGATTTAGAGTGTATGAATACTACACACTAGTCTGCTATGATTTAGTGTATGAATGCTACACACTAGTCTGATTTGTTTTAGAATGTATGAATGCTACACACTAGTCTGATTTGTTTTAGAATGTATGAATGCTACACACTAGTCTGATTTGTTTTAGAATGTATGAATGCTACACACTAGTCTGACGTGTTTTAGAATGTATGAATGCTACACACTAGTCTGATTTGTTTTAGAATGTATGAATGCTACACACTAGTCTGATGTGTTTTAGAATGTATGAATGCTACACACTAGTCTGCTGTTTTAAAGCAGTGGTTCTCAACCTTTTTTGGCCCATGCCCCCCTCCCCCCTCTTTACCATATGTTCAGAACGTCATCCCCCCCCCCCATCCTTTCGAATTTCCTCCCTATAAATTCCCCCAACCTTATACAGTATACATAAAAATGGAAGCTAAATTTAATAACACATACTAGAACAAGTCTAGACATCTACATAAAACGTGATATGTGGATGGGTAGAGGATATGTGGGTGGGTGAGTGTGTGTAGGTTAGGAGATGGTGGGGGATGTTTGTATGAGTGGAATCGAGATCTGTGGGTAGGCTGGGGGAGATGGGAGATTATGTGGGTAGGTGCGGAATTTGTGTGTGGGTAGGTGCGGGATATGTGAGATGGCGGGGAGATGTGTGTGTGCGTGGGGGATGTGTGGTTTAGGGATGTGTGTTTGCCTGGATGGTTGGATGTGTGTGGGTGGAGGAGGATATATGGGTGGGAGATTGTTGGTGGGTAATGGGACGGGAGGAGGATATGTGAGTGGATGGGGAGATGTGTGTGGGTGGGGGATGTGTGGGTTGGGAAATGTATGTATGCTTGGGGTGTGGGTGGATGGGATGTGTGGTTGGTGAGGAGATGTGTAGGTGTGGGGATGTGATGGATGGGTGGGGAATGTATGTGTGCCTGGTGTGTGTGTGTGTGTGGTTGGGTGGGGGATGTGTGGGTGAATGGTTGATGTGTGGGTGGGTGGTGGATGTGTCTCATAACATGGGAATATGCATTGTTTATGTTTACAAAATTCATTTGACAATGTTTTTCCTATGCACTATTGCTGAACGAAAGATGAGTGATTGGAAGGGCCGAATGTAAGACGGGCCTGCGTGCCCAATTTGTTACCCTTTGAAAATAAAGTCTGTTCGTTCGTTCGTTCGTGATTTGCGCGTCTACTTATGTTATAAAACGAATTGCATTAGGGCGAGAAGTACAGAACCGTACAATTTAGAGGAAAACACAATATCAAGTAACTGGTTCTTGTATTAATGCGATCTTGAAATAATCTTAACCCCCCACCCCCCTACCCCCGGAAAACCAAATACCTCCTTAGGGTGGGGGTGGGGGTGGGGGGAGGGGAATTCCCCATCGGTCGAGAACCACTGTTTTAGAGTGTATGAATGCTACATACTAGTATGCTAGGACTTAGAGTCATGTTACGCTATATTATAGTGCTATATCGAACGACGCAATTGCGTTCCCATACGAGCGACGTTCTCATCTTCAACAGCCAGTGATGAGTCCCAAAACTAATCTTACCAGTAGACGTTTGATTATGTGTCCGTCTGGGCTTTCCCCAGAGTCATGAGTTTCGTCCAGATTCTCTGGTCACTCTCCCCCGAACCAGTATCTTCCGGTTATGTTGATTGAACTATTCTCCCACACTATAGACATGATCTCCCACATTATATACATGTTCTTCCTCACTGTACACATGATCTCCCATACTATACACATGATCTCCCACATTATACATATGATTTCCCATACTATACACATGTGATCTTCCACATTATACACATGATCTCCCCCATTATACACATAATCTCCCACACTACAGACATGATCTCCCACAGTATACACATAATCTCCCACACTATACACATATTCTCCCACACTATACACATGATCTCCCACATTATACACATGATCTCCCACACTATACACATGATCTCCCACACTATACACATGATCTCCCACACTATACACATGATCTCCCACACTATACACATGATCTCCCACACTATACACATGATCTCCCACACTATACACATGATCTCCCACACTATACACATGATCTCCCACACTATACACATGATCTCCCATCCACACATGATCTCCCACACTATACACATGATCTCCCACACTATACACATATTCACCCACACTATACACATATTCTCCCACACTATACACATGATCTCCCACCCACACATGATCTCCCACATTATACATATGATTTCCCATACTATACACATGTGATCTTCCACATTATACACATTATCTCCCCCATTATACACATTATCTCCCACACTACAGACATGATCTCCCACAGTATACACATAATCTCCCACACTATACACATATTCTCCCACACTATACACATGATCTCCCACACTATACACATGATCTCCCACACTATACACATGATCACCCACATTATACACATGATCTCCCACCCACACATGATCTCCCACACTATACACATGATCTCCCACACTATACACATGATCTCCCACACTATACACATGATCTCCCACACTATACACATGATCTCCCACCCACACATGATCTCCCACACTATACACATGATCTCCCATACTATACACATATTCTCCCACACATGCTCTCAGAGGATCATGTCCACACCTACCCTAGCTTGCACCAGTATCCTCCCTCCCCCCCCCCCCCCTAGCACAACGCTACAGACCCAGCCAATCTGTCCGCATCTATATGTTGTAAGAATTTAGAGAAGTACTACATTCGTTATGAAGTACTGTAAGTTTGTCGCGACAGACTACATTTGTTGGAAGGTATTGTAAGGTTATAGACATATACTACATTTATTGTGAGGTATTGTAAGCTTGCAGAGACAAGCTACTTTTGTTGTGAAGTATTGTAAACATTTAGAGACAAATTACATTTGTTGGGAGGTATTGTAAACATTTAGACAATAAATTTGTTGGGAGGTATTATAAACATTTAGATACAATACATTTGTTGGGAAGTCACAATAAAACAGAGGAAGGGGTGTTTCTTTTGCGCAGTGGCCAAGCCCTCAGCCCTACGCTGTGAAGGTTGTGGGTTCAAATTCGTATTGCGTACCTGAGACTGCAAGTGCAGTTTCCCCGGAGAGCCCTGCGGGTCATCGACGCAGCTATCTTTGCTGGGACAGAAAAAGTTGTTAGGAAACATGCAAGAAAACTAGAAACTGACCATTTCAACCCTGCCATCTCTCCTTGCTTGTACCAGAGACAAACTGGGTCATGTCGTGATCACGTGGGAGACTTTTCTAGTGTTAGATTCCCAGGTCCCTTGAGGTGATACTGGTGGTACATGCTGGTGGAGCAAATCTACAGTTCAATGCTACAATCATCAGGCCTTCTGTCTGCAATCTCCCAGTTCTTCTTTAGCCAACCTTCAGAGTCAGTTTCACGAAAGTTTGCTGATTTCGTTGCAAAACGGAACCTATTGTTTTTATGTTTGATGAGAGTTGATTTCTGATAGTTTCAACATTAGTCGAAAGTTGAGATCCGATAGTTTCATAATTTGTCGAAAGTTGAGTTCGAATAGTTTCAAAAATTTGTCGAAAGTTGATTTCGGATAGTTTCAAACTGTTTGTTACGTTTTCAAGGATTTTCCAGGGTGCACTTTCTAGGTACAGATGTGGGTATTCGTCTATGAGCACTTCAATGACACATCTGAAACAAACAAATATAAACGAATTTGATGAATGCAGTAACTGAGCATTATTCAAATCACACTTTCACAAAATTAGTACACACGAGATGGGATGCATGAGAAGAGCTGCCAATTTAACTATGCGAGACCGAGTAAGATGATGTTTTCAGACAGTAGGATCAACACCTCGTGCCACATATATTAGACGACAGAAGATCAAATGGTTCGGCCACAACATCAAATTACCAGTAATGGTGCTATAATACAGAAGATCTGATACGAAAGACTCTAAATGTCTACAGATTCAAATACCTTTCCTTGGTTTTCTGTGTGTACAGATTCATATACCTTTCCTAGGTTTTCTGTCTGAAGATTTATATACCTTTCCTTGATTTTCTGTGTCTACAGATTTATATACATTTCGTTGAATTTCATCATTAATAATGATAATGATGATGATGATGTTGATGATGATTATGATGATGATAATAATAATAATAATAATAATAATAATAATAATAATAATAATAATAATAATAATAATAATAATAATAATAATAAGAAGAAACTGTAGGTATGTGAAATGACCACCACATCTTGCAGGCCTGGGTGTTCAAGGAAAGGGTGCCAGTCTTTCCCTCCCTTAGAGAACGTCGAGAGCTGATCCAGAACTCTCGCAGACCGCCCTCATCCGTTTGTCAACGTAACATCCTAACTGTAAAACCAACGCACCCAAATGCTCATGAAGTAATTCATACTTGTAGCCTAATTTGTGTTTTGTTTTAAAGAGTTATTTTATGTATTTAAAACAACTTTGTCTTTCCCAATCTATCAGATTCTGTGCAAAACAATAAGTTGATTTGGACCAAACAGAAATGGGTGGCTTAAAATGGGAAGTAGGGCTGTGTCACAGTTATGATTTAAAAGTTATTAATATGGCAGCCCACTGCAGATACGAAAAGTTGTTTAAGATGATTAATCATCCCATGACAATTAATCAACTACAACAAAGTTGGACATCCAATTTACACCTCTGTGTACAGAAGTATTTCGCGGAAAAGTCTCATTACCCGCGACACTGCAACACTCTAGCCATTCCACTGACCCAGTGATTCCCAGGTCTAGATTATTCCTGCTTCACTTAGTGAATGGCGATGAGCTCGTTGAAAGCAACAATTCCCATTAGAAACACCATCAAGTCGTTCTATGGTTATTCATGTCACATGTGTACTACGTCACTCCAATCACAGACAGCCGGAAGAACTGTCCATCGTTCGCCAGCTCTTCCGTCTAATTTATGTATTTATTCAAGGTTTCTTTAATTTCATGTCGGTGTGTGTTAGTTGTTTCTGGGCTGACGAAGGCTTTGACCGCAACGTCCAGTTTGTTACTTGCGATCGACTTATTCAGGGTGTTTGTAAAGTCTCACTACACTTTGTCTGTTGAACAAATTTTAAAAATGAAGTACATGACGTCATCAAAAAATGTGCCCAACAGTCCATAGTGAAGCGATATGCAGCGATTGACTGTGGTCTGCTGGAGTAATTCTTTGATCTCCAAACATAATGGTGTTAACAACGGAAGAAATAATTGTTTTGTTTGAACAAGTGTTTCGAAATAGCGGTTGATACACACGGGATTACAACAGACACGTTGCAGAATGCATTTTCAATATGAAGAAATGTGTACAGTCATGTCTTGAAGCTCGTGGTACACATTTCTAACACCTGTTATAATGAATACTTCTTTGGACTTTTCATCTTCCCCAAAACAGCGTTAGACCATAGCAGCGACTACTGTAATTAATTTAATGAATTTTTAGCACATTTTGTTGATGACGTCATGTACTTCATTTTTCAAATGTAACCTACACACAATGTGTAGTGACGCTTGACAAATACCCTGCAGTTTTTGATTCATCCATTTCCTGTCATGTCCCGTGACCAGCCATGGTACACAACCTGTGGTGCTATTGACAGATGCAAAATCAGTACTCGATGCGCTCCTCTCTGAGAAATTGTCAGTACTAAGGACACTACTCTCTGAGCTTAGCAGTCAGCATAAGGTCACCATACAGTGGATACCATCCCACTTTGGAATACCCGGAAACGACAAAGCTGATCGATTGGCTAAGGAAGGAGCAAAAGAAGAACAGCCTGATGTGCCTATTACATACCACCAAAAGAAAAGAATGATCAAATCAGCCAGAAAGCCACCAAAACCTGCTCAAGATGACTACCACATTCTGGACAAACCAGAACAAGTCATTATTCTGCGCCTCAGAACAGGACACAATAGATTACGCAACCACATGTATACAAAATTCAAGATTGGTGAAACAGCCATGTGCACATGTGGATTGGCGTTGCAGACAGCAGAGCACATACTCTAAGACTGCCCAAATTACAGGCAAGTGCCTAGGTAAACCTTCTGGTCTAGAGAGACAACAGTGGAAGATAAACTCTATGGACCGCTAAGTGAACTAAAAAAGACTGCTAGATTTATACAAGAGACAACATTGCAGTTATAGACATATTTCAAGCGAACGAAAGAAGAAGAAGAAATGTCCCGTGACCACCCGCCTCTGGGCTGGTCTGTGTTGTTACTTCCATGAAGCACTCCTCCAGTAATATTCTGACAGCCAATAATTGGTGTATTAAACTCTGTTTAAACGGTGTCGACTTCATTGTACCGGGGGTTATCCCATATAGCTCGGTATCTTTCCACCTGAAGGCGTCGCACAAAACACGAACTCCGTTGTTCCAGCGACGACCCCAGGTGTCACCGAGGAAATGTTACACGTGAACAGAATGAAGATGTCCGCAATGGAACCAACACCATTCGGAACGCGAGGCAGGCGGCCTAACCGCTCGGCCATCGAGACCCCGGGATGTGTGTTTGAATATAGACAGCGCCCTTCATGGGAACCAGGATGGACAACGGTCAGCGTGTTTCATGAGAATCAGAGTGGACAGTGGTCAGCGTGTTTCATGGGAACCAGGGTGTACAACGGTCAGCAACCTTCATGGGAACCGAGTGGACAATGGTCAGCGTGTTTCATGGGAACCAGGGTGGACAACGGTCAGTAACCTTCATGGAAACCAGGGTGGACAATGGTCAGCGTGTTTCATGGGAACCAGGGTGGACAATGGTCAGCGTGTTTCATGGGAACCAGAGCGGACAGTGGTCAGCGTGCTTCATGGGAACCAGAGCGGACAGTGGTCAGCGTGTTTCATGGGAACCAGAGCGGACAGTGGTCAGCGTGTTTCATGGGAACCAGAGCGGACAGTGGTCAGCGTGTTTCATGGGAACCATAGCGGACAGTGGTCAGCGTGTTTCATGGGAACCAGGATGGACAACGGTCAGCAACCTTCGTGGGAACCAGGATGGACAACGGTCAGCAACCTTCATGGGAAACATTTTGGACAACGACCAGTAAACCTTCATGGGAACCAGGGTGGACAACTGTCAGCGTGTGTCATGAGAACCAGAGTGGAAAGTGGTCAGCGTGCTTCATGGGAACCCGAGTGGGCAGTGGTCAGCGCGCTTCATGGGAACCAGGGTGACCAACGGTCAGCAACCTTCATGGGAACCAGGGTGGACAGTGGTCAGTGTGTTTCATGGGAACCAGGGTGGACAGTGGTCAGCGCCCTTCATGGGAACCAGGGTGGACAGTGGTCAGCGCCCTTCATGGGAACCAGGGTGGACAGTGGTCAGCGCCCTTCATGGGAACCAGTGTGGACAGTGGTCAGCGTGTTTCATGGGAACCAGGGTGGACAGTGGTAAGCGTGTTTCATGGGAACCGGGGTGGACAGTGGTCAGCGCCCTTCATGGGAACCAGGGTGGACAGTGGTCAGCGCCCTTCATGGGAACCAGGGTGGACAGTGGTCAGCGCCCTTCATGGGAACCAGGGTGGACAGTGGTCAGCGCCCTTCATGGGAACCAGGGTGGACAGTGGTCAGCGCCCTTCATGGGAACCAGGGTGGACAGTGGTCAGCGCCCTTCATGGGAACCAGAGTGGACAGTGGTCAGCGCCCTTCATGGGAACCAGGGTGGACAGTGGTTAGCGCGCTTAATTGGAACCAGGCTGGACAGTGGTCAGCGCCCTTCATGGGAACCAGGGTGGACAGTGGTCAGCGCCCTTCATGGGAACCAGGGTGGACAGTGGTAAGCGCCCTTCATGGGAACCAGGGTGGACAGTAGTCAGCGTGTTTCATGGGAACCAGGATGGACAGTGGTCAGCGCCCTTCATGGGAACCAGGGTGGACAGTGGTAAGCGCCCTTCATGGGAACCAGGGTGGACAGTAGTCAGCGTGTTTCATGGGAACCAGGATGGACAGTGGTCAGCGCCCTTCATGGGAACCAGGGTGGACAGTGGTAAGCGTGTTTCATGGGAACCAGGATGGACAGTGGTAAGCGTGTTTCATGGGAACCAGGGTGGACAGTGGTCAGCGCCCTTCATGGGAACCAGGGTGGACAGTAGTCAGCGTGTTTCATGGGAACCGGGGTGGACAGTGGTAAGCGTGTTTCATGGGAACCAGGGTGGACAGTGGTCAGCGCCCTTCATGGGAACCAGGGTGGACAGTGGTCAGCGCCCTTCATGGGAACCAGGGTGGACAGTGGTCAGCGCCCTTCATGGGAACCAGGGTGGACAGTGGTCAGCGCCCTTCATGGGAACCAGGGTGGACAGTGGTCAGCGCCCTTCATGGGAACCAGGGTGGACAGTGGTCAGCGCCCTTCATGGGAACCAGGGTGGACAGTGGTCAGCGCGCTTAATTGGAACCAGGGTGGACAGTGGTCAGCGCCCTTCATGGGAATCAGGGTGGACAGTGGTCAGCGCCCTTCATGGGAACCAGGGTGGACAGTGGTCAGCGCCCTTCATGGGAACCAGGGTGGACAGTGGTCAGCGCGCTTAATTTGAACCAGGCTTGACAGTGGTCAGCGCCCTTCATGGGAACCAGGGTGGACAGTGGTCAGCGCCCTTCATGGGAACCAGGGTGGACAGTGGTCAGCGCCCTTCATGGGAACCAGGGTGGACAGTGGTAAGCGCCCTTCATGGGAACCAGGGTGGACAGTAGTCAGCGTGTTTCATGGGAACCAGGATGGACAGTGGTCAGCGCCCTACATGGGAACCAGGATGGACAGTGGTCAGCGCCCTTCATGGGAACCAGGATGGACAGTGGTCAGCGTGTTTCATGGGAACCAGGACGGACAGTGGTCAGCGCCCTTCATGGGAACCAGGTGGACAGTGGTCAGCGCCCTTCATGGGAACCAGGATGGACAGTTATCAGCGCCCTTCATGGGAACCAGGGTGGACAGTGGTCAGCGTGTTTCATGGGAACCAGGGTGGACAGTGGTCAGCGTGTTTCATGGGAACCAGGGTGGACAGTGGTAAGCGTGTTTCATGGGAACCAGGGTGGACAGTGGTCAGCGCCCTTCATGGGAACCAGGGTGGACAGTGGTCAGCGCCCTTCATGGGAACCAGGGTGGACAGTGGTCAGCGCCCTTCATGGGAACCAGGGTGGACAGTGGTCAGCGCGCTTAATTGGAACCAGGGTGGACAGTGGTCAGCGCCCTTCATGGGAACCAGGGTGGACAGTGGTCAGCGCCCTTCATGGGAACCAGGGTGGACAGTGGTCAGCGCCCTTCATGGGAACCAGGGTGGACAGTGGTAAGCGTGTTTCATGGGAACCAGGATGGACAGTGGTAAGCGTGTTTCATGGGAACCAGGGTGGACAGTGGTCAGCGCGCTTAATTGGAACCAGGGTGGACAGTGGTCAGCGCCCTTCATGGGAACCAGGGTGGACAGTAGTCAGCGCCCTTCATGGGAACCAGGGTGGACAGTGGTCAGCGTGTTTCATGGGAACCAGGATGGACAGTAGTCAGCGCCCTTCATGGGAACCAGGGTGGACAGTGGTCAGCGTGTTTCATGGGAACCAGGGTGGACAGTGGTCAGCGTGCTTGCCTACCAAGACAGCAGTGCGGGTTCAATACACCCGGGATCTGGGATCCACCCGGATATAGTATGAATACCCCGAGGTCAAAATGGACGAATGGATAAGAACGGGCGTTCTCAAACATCCGGTTTGCTAATGCCGAGGTAAGGGGTTCAACCCCTAAACCTGACAGTTGAACTGAAATGTTGACTTGTCACCCTTGACTTGGAGACGTAAATTACAAGTGCCTCTGAAGTTAGAGTGGGTTCGAATGAAGGCGAGGGACATTGGTTAAAGGGAAAGTTAATCCACACGCAAAAATCAGTCCAGTGTTACTGGTAGTAGCTTGTATAGACTTCGCATGATTTCAAAGCGACCTTTTACAATAATTGAAGATTCTATACACAGCATTGGCAGTTTGAACAAGAATTATTGCACGTGACACAGAGCCAGCTGTAACAGTTCGCTGTGAACCCTGGAAAGTTAGTCAGTTAGTTGCATGGACGTCGCAGCCAACCCCAGTATTTATTGCTTTAGTGATTTACACGCGAATTATACGTTCAGTAGTTTGCCATTGCCGTCTCAGTGGTGAAGGGCTTACGCACGCGATTCGTAGGCCCGCTTACCCGTGTTCGAAACACAGCTGCGACCGATTTGGCAGCAGACTGTTTTGCGCTGGGTTTTAACGAGTTAGAATAGGAGCCGGTCGTTTAAAAAGCAATGGCAAACTACTGTACGTAAACTTGCCAAGACATCAACAACAGCAGTAAAATGCTGATGTTGACAGCGATGTCCTGTAAAGAGGATATGACAAAAAAGTTTGTCTTTGCTTTCTGAACGTCGCTCATACCTTTGTTAAAAACCAACGCAATGCGGTCTGCTCCCAACTTGCCTACTATTGATGTCGATCGCGGTATGCCGGATTACGAATCGCGTTCGCTACTTCCTCGCCACAGACGCTGGTAGTCATTAAACAAACCAAATACATTTTACTGAATTGACAGAAATGTGGTTTTACTCGAGAGCTGAAAGCATTGCACAGTCAGGCTGGGGTTGATTGCAACGTCATGTAAAGGCGATGCAACTACGCTGTTTACTTTCTATTTACTTCCTCTAGACATAATTTCCTAACAATTTTGCCAAGTCAATGGTCTTACGGCCTAATATTTGTGATGTCCATTGCCGAGGGATGTGTACACAATTGGCACGAAGAACCTCCGGTTTTTCGCCCTTATCTTCGCTACCCCAGAGATCAGGGGGGAGGGGGACGTGTGATATCATGAGATACCATTGGTTCTTGGAACATTTCCCAGTCCTGAGCTGATATCAAACAGAGTATCTTCTGAGCCGGAGGTGGTCCTCTCAGCCACGGCGCTCGCCGACCACCATCACCATACATAGAACATGCGTAGGCAGAAACAGATGTGACAGAACAGTGGACAACAGACTTGACAGAACAGTGGACAACAGACGTGGACAGCTGAAGCCACACAGGCGTGACAGAACAGTGGACAACATACGTGGAAAGCTGAAGCCACACAGGCGTGACAGAACAGTGGACAACATACGTGGACAGCTGAAGCCACACAGATGTGACAGAACAGTGGACAAAATACGTGGAAACCTGAAGCCACACAGATGTGACAGAACAATGGACAAGGCTGACGTGGAAACCTGAAGCCACACAGAGGTGACAGAATAGTGGACAAGACAGACGTGGACACTTGAAGCCACACAGAGGTGACAGAATAGTGGACAAGACAGACGTGGACACTTGAAGCCACACAGATGTGACAGAATAGTGGACAACAGACGTGGAAAGCTGAAGCCACACACGTACGCCAGCAAGTCAACTAACAAGATGGCGAGTCCCCGGAGGCACACCATGTACTTCAACTGACCCCATAACGGAATGCACATGCGCAGTTGCGGGAACAGGCACGTGGGATCGGTTGCGCGCGAGTGTGTGCGGTGTCACTGTTGCTCAGTCACCCGGGTTAGATTATCTGCGTATCTGGGACTATGTGAGAAATCCCTCAAGAGCTGCCAAAGTTATGGTTATTGGCACTGATTAGCACATGTATTGTAAATGAGAATAGATGCAATATAAAGTATTGAAATACCTCTGAAGTCGGAGTAGGTTGGCCTGATGGCGAGGGACACTGTTAATAGGGAAAGCTATCCCACACGCAAAAAAAAAAAAAAAAAAAAAAAAAAACAGTCCATCACTACCACATAAATAGTGTGTATGGACTACGCTTGAGTTCAGAGCAAGCGAGCGAAAAAAAGTATTGAAAAAAATAAGATTGTTTAGGACAACTTAATGACTACTCCATTAAAGAAATAGGAATGTTGAGGACAACTTAATGACTGCTCCATTAAAGAAATATAATTGTTTAGGACAACTTAATGACTGCTCCATTAAAGAAATAGGAATGTTTAGGACAACTTAATGACTGCTCCATTAAAGAAATAGGAATGTTTAGGACAACTTAATGACTGCTCCATTAAAGAAATAGGAATGTTTAGGACAACTTAATGACTGCTCCATTAAAGAAATATGATTGTGTAGGACAACTTAATGACTGCTCCATTAAAGAAATAGGAATGTTTAGGACAACTTAATGACTGCTCCATTAAAGAAATAGGAATGTTTAGGACAACTTAATGACTGCTCAATTAAAGAAATATGATTGTGTAGGACAACTTAATGACTGCTCCATTAAAGAAATAGGAATGTTTAGGACAACTTAATGACTGCTCCATTAAAGAAATAGGAATGTTTAGGACAACTTAATGACTGCTCCATTAAAGAAATAGGATTGTTTAGGACAACTTAATGACTGCTCCATTAAAGAAAAAGGATTGTTTAGGACAACTTAATGACTGCTCCATTAAAGAAATAGGATTGTTTAGGACAACTTAATGACTGCTCCATTAAAGAAATAGGGTTGATTAGGACAACTTAATGACTGCTCCATTAAAGAAATAGGATTGTTTAGGACAACTTAATGACTGCTCCATTAAAGAAAAAGGATTGTTTAGGACAACTTAATGACTGCTCCATTAAAGAAATAGGATTGTTTAGGACAACTTAATGACTGCTCCATTAAAGAAATAGGAATGTTTAGGACAACTTAATGACGGCTCCATTAAAGAAATAGGATTGTTTAGGACAACTTAATGACTGCTCCATTAAAGAAATAAGATTGTTTAGGACAACTTTATGACTATATGACTTTATGACTTTATGGCTCGCCATAGGGGATGGACTCCCTGTGGTCAGATTAGTGTCCTAAACCTGCGACTGGCCTAGCAAGCCGGCAGGGGATCTTCATACTGCTCGTAGAAAAACTAAGAAGTATAAACGGACTGGCAGCAAAAGAGATTGCACACAATACAGAGGCATTTCACTGTTGAGTCATACTGGGAAAATATTTTGCAAAATTCTTGAAAAAAGATTACGAACTACTTTAGAACCCCAGCTAAGCGAAACGCAGCTTGGATTTAGGAAAAACAAAGGATGCACAGACGCCATTTTTGCTCTTAGACAACTTATAGAAAAATCAATTGAATTCAATGAAACACTCTACTTAGCCTTTGTTGACCAAGAAAAGGCATTTGATAGGGTAGATAGAAACAAGCTGTGGGAAATCCTTAAACAATATGGAGTGAGTACACATCTAACAAACCTATGTAGAAGTTTATACGACAACAGTGAATGCATAGTGAGAGCAACTGGAGGACACTCAGATCCCTTCACCATAAGATCTGGAGTACGACAAGGTTGTGTCCTGTCCCCTCTCTTGTTCATAACATATATAGACAACATATGTAAAGAAACCAGCCAAGCAGAGACAGCAAGAATACCGCATGACGAGAACACAGAAGAAGAACCATCTGCAAATCTAACCATTAGAGAACTCCTGTTTGCGGACGACCAAGCACTAATAGCAAAATCAGAAGCTGAATTACAAGACCACATGAATAGTCTAAACGAAATGTGTAGGGAACATAACATGAAAATTAGCACAAGCAAAACAGAGGTAATGACTATAACTAAAGAAGAACAAACAGCAACAATTCACCTAAACGAACATCCCTTGAAACAAGTAAAGAGCTTCAAGTACCTAGGAAGTATAATATCATCAAATGGCAGATCAGAAGACGAGATCGAAAATAGGTGCAATAAGGCAAATCAACTCATTGGACAAATGGCACCAATACTAAAGAACAAACATGTATCAATAACTACTAAGAAAGCACTTTACAACACAATCTTCCTACCAACTCTGTGCTACCAATGCCAAACCTGGACAATGACAGAAAAAGAGAAAAGAAAAATCACAACAACAGAAATGAGGTTCCTGAGAAGAATACTCAACGTATCAAGAAGAGATAAGATCAGAAATGAAGAAATCAGGACTAAAGTGGGGGTTAAAGCTGCTCTAGATTTTATTAGAAAGCAGCAAGTCAAATGGTTTGGCCATGCAAGTAGGCTACCAGTCAACAGCATGCCACAACAGGCAATGACGTACAGACCAGATGGAAACAGAGGAAGAGGCCGACCACGTAAACGCTGGACGGAGGGAATAACAGAATCCATGGGAATGTCGATATACGAAGCCCATAACCGGGCACTCTCACGAAGTTTATACTTCACCTCGACACCGCAAGGTACAAGAGGAACATGATGAGATGAGATGAGAGAGAGAGAACTTTATGACTGCTCCATTAAAGAAATAGGATTGTTTAGGACAACTTAATGACTGCTCCATTAAAGAAATAGGATTGTTTAGGACATCTTTATGACTGCTCCATTAAGTAAGTTCGTATGTCGTCCGCGCATTAAGAATGAAAGACGCACCTACACCGACGTTCTCGAATCTTCGCCGTTTCCATCCCATCTCTCTCTCTCTCTCTCTCTCTCTCTCTCTCTCTCTCTCTCTCTCTCTCTCTCTCTCTCTCTCTCTCTCTCTCTCTCTCTCTCTCTCTCTCTCTCTCTCTCTCAAGGAACAGCATAGGAGATTACGATTCGTCACATCCAGCGTTCTCCGGCATCGTGTATCAATTCGCGTGCTGACACCATTCCCTGCCGTAATAACGGGCTGTTGAGAATGTTTTCTGTTTGCCTTCCTCTATCTCTCCCTCCATAGATATTTTCAGTTGTCAAATATTCCAGATGTCTCCTCGCACAATTTAGCCACACATAACGACTGCCCCTTTCTGATGTGTGTTGTCTTTTTGCTTTGGCCTTTTGTATAACAATTATATTGCTTGAAGACTACGGAATACAATGACACCATTGTACACTCACACAGAATGACACCATTGTACACTCACACAGAATGACACCATTGTACACTCACACAGAATGACACAATTGTACACTCACACAGAATGACACTATCCAGTGCCAACCGTTGGGCGCTGCAGCCTCAACTATTCCTCCCCACGACGCTTACCGGCAAAAGTGGAAGACGATGATGATGATGATTCATACTTGTGTGTGTGTATGTGTATGTGTGTGTGTGTGTGTGTGTGTGTGTGTGTGTCCGTACGTAAATGTACAATAAGATAATACAAATAGACGACGTTAATTGTTGTGTACTTCCACTTCACTTATATTTCACAAATTGTTACTGGGAGATGTCAGTCAGGTCTTAGTCAGATATGACTATGCTACCGTATAACAGTAGACGGTACTACCTGGTTTCTGTTAGCGCCGAACGTTGGGGGCGCTTACCAAACCCGACACCCCACATTGTGCCAACGGCTTCGGGCGGAAGAGCGCAATTGGGAGGGTACAAGCCTTACCCTGGTGCGAGGAAATGCAAGCTAAAGACAAAATTTTCATGGCAGGGCAGACCAGGCCCTAAGCCTTGGTTGGCGACTGGTCTAGGATCGAAGCTCCGACAGGCGGACAGTTAGAGCATTGCTTTGCTGATCCGGCAGCTTCTGCAGCTTGTCTTGTTCCAGATGTAGGGGTGTTACCTTTCCTCTGGAGTGAACTAGGCAGGCCGAGAGAGGGATCATGCTGCATGGGCAACACATGATCTCTATATTTTAGCCCAGGCTTTGTGCTATGGAGAGGCAATAACTCCATCCCTGATTGGGTGCTGATCCGCCACAGCCTGCCTGCTTCAATGGGTGCTTGGGGCTAGGACAAAATCTGAATCGCAGGCTGTAAAACCAATGCACCAGGTACAATCAAAAATATAAATAGAAACCTCAAGCTACGGCTTGCAACCTGGAACGTGAGAACCATGTGTCCAGGATTTTCCACTGACTTGACCAATATTGACGATGTGAGAAAAACGGCTGTGATTGATGCCGAACTCAATCGTCTTAACATTGATATTGCTGGCCTGCAGGAGACTCGCCTCGCTGAGGAAGGGTCACTCAGGGAAAACAACTACACCTTTTTCTGGAAGGGTAAAGGGCAGGCAGAAAAAAGGCAACACGGTGTGGGCTTTGCAGTGAAGAATTCGCTACTGGGAATGATTGAAATTCCAGCAGGAGGAAATGAAAGACTATTATCCCTGCGCTTGGCAACCTCTTGTGGGTTTGCCACCATTATTACTGCATATGCACCGACACTCGATTCCTCTGATGATGTGAAGGATTTGTTCTATGAGGAGTTAGACTCTGTGATCAAGGCAGTTCCAAAATCCGACTACATTTATATGCTCGGTGATTTCAATGCTCGTGTGGGCAAGGACTCGAGTTCATGGCCAGTGTGCCTTGGAAAATACAACATCGGTCGCATGAATGAAAATGGGCAAAGGCTGCTGGAGCATTGCACCGGTAATGACCTATGTATTACAAACTCTTTTTTTAAAACAAAAGAGATGCATAAGGTCACATGGAAACATCCAAGATCCGGCCATTGGCACCAGCTGGACTTCATCATCACACGGAGACAACATCTGAACCATATATCATTGACTCGTAGTTACCACAGTGCTGACTGTGATACGGATCATTCTTTGGTTGTTGCAAGGGTTAGACTGAGACCAAAGAGAATCTACACAGCTAAACACAAATCTAGCCCCAGGATTAATATTATTAACACTCATGATCCGCAAAAGTGCTTTCAGTTTCAACAGCAACTTGAAGACGCTTTCACTGATACACCAGAAAATTGTACAGTAAATGATAAATGGAATAAACTTAAGGAAACTCTTTGTAAAACTGCCGTAAAGGTTTACGGCACTGTGGATCATAAGAGGCAGGACTGGTTTGCGGCCAACAGCGAGACTCTGCAGCCCTTGATTGATAAGAAGAAGAAAGCTCTCTTAAGAAACAAGGAAAGACCAACGCGTAACACTCTGAGTGAGCTAAGGCAAGCTAGGAAGGATGTGCAAAAGGCTGCCAGGCAGTGTGCAAATGATTATTGGATCAAGTTATGTGAGTCCATTCAAATCGCAAGTGATAAGGGAGACATAAGAAGCATGTATGAAGGAATAAAGAAAGCCTGTGGTCCAGTGATCAAAAGAAGTGCACCATTGAAAACCTTGACTGGAGAAGTCATCACTGATAAGAAACAGCAGATGGACAGATGGGTAGAGCACTATTTGGAGCTTTACTCAAGTGAGACCAAACTAGCGGATAATGCCCTCAACGCCATAGAGGCTCTACCAACTCTTGACCACCTGGACACACTTCCCACCATAACAGAAGTTAAGTGTGCTATAAATGAACTTGCATCTGGCAAGGCTCCAGGTAAGGATGGGATTCCAATAGAGGTTATCAGGAGTGGGCAAGACACACTCACTATACAGATCCACCAGCTAATAGAGCTATGCTGGTGTGAAGGACAAGTCCCACAGGATTTCAAAGATTCAAGCATCATAACACTGTACAAGAACAAGGGCGATCGGAGCGACTGCAACAACTATAGGGGTATCTCACTTCTGTGTATTGTTGGAAAAGTATTTGCCAGAATTGTTCTGCGCAGACTTCAAGTCCTAGGAGATCAAGTCTACCCCGAATCACAGTGTGGCTTTCGACAGAACCGGTCTACCACTGATATGATATTCTCATTGCGACAAATGCAAGAAAAATGCCGTGAACAGAATCAACCACTGTTTATTGCCTTCATCGACCTCACAAAGGCATTTGATTTGGTCAGTCGTGAGGGTCTGTTCAAGGCACTAAAGAAGATTGGCTGCCCACCAACTCTTCTGTCCATTGTGGAATCGTTCCACACCTTCTGAAGAATTTGAAATCAAGAGTGGAGTTAAGCAAGGTTGTGTACTAGCTCCCACCCTCTTTGGAATATACTTTTCACTTCTACTGAAATATGCATTTCGTGATCAGGATGGTGGTATATACATTCACTCACGCTCAGATGGCGGCCTCTACAATGCTCAGAGATTGAAGGCTAAGACCAAAATTAGGAGGGTACTGATCAGAGAGTTGCTTTTTGCAGATGATGCTGCAGTTACGACCCACTCTGAGGAAGAATTGCAATGTCTACTATCTGCATTCTCCAATGCTTGTTCTGAATTTGGTTTAACAATTAGCAAAAAGAAGACACAGATTATGTCACAGGGTGCACATGGGGTACCATCAATCTTTATTGACGACGCCGAACTAGAGATAGTAGACCATTTTACATATCTAGGATCAGAGGTAAATAGCAAATTATCCCTCGATCAGGAAATCAACATCCGGATTGGTAAGGCAGCAACAACAATGAACAGGTTAAGAAAAAGAGTCTGGGAGAACAGGAAGCTTACTGCCAAAACAAAAGTCCTTGTCTATCAAGCCTGTGTCCTTAGTACTCTTCTCTATGGCAGTGAAACCTGGACAACTTACTCACACCAAGAGAACAATTTAAACAGCTTTCATATGCGGTGTCTGCGAAGAATTCTTGGTATTAAGTGGCAAGACAAAATCACAAATACTGAAGTATTGGAAAGATCAGGTTGTGTGACAGTTTATTCCATGCTCAGTCTTCGTAGACTTAGATGGATAGGACATCTTAGGAGGATGGATGATGGTAGAATACCAAAGGATATCTTTTTTGGTGAATTACAGATGGGTAAGAGATCTCAGGGTCGGCCTCTACTACGATACAAAGATGTGTGTAAGCGGGACATGATTCATACAGGCATTGATAATGCACATTGGGAGCAAGTCGCCGCTGAACGTGTTGCATGGAGGGCAAATATCAGAAATGGAATAAAGTCAAAGGAGAAAATTATTGCAGAAAAGTCACACACCAAGCGTTTGAGACGTAAGATGGTGCATGATGGTGGAAATGACCACGTGTTCACATGCACCCACTGTGAACGGACATTTACAGCGCAAATTGGCCTTATCAGTCACACTCGCTACCGCCATAGTTAAAAGTTATTATGCCTTTTTAGAGCACAAACTATCGTCTGTCAAGACGGCAAGGTGCCAATGATGAATGACTGGGAGAACCCCTTTTTGTGCACTTCCACTTCACTTATACTTCACAAATTGTGACTGGAGGAACCCTTGTTTGTGTACTTCCACTTCACTTATATTTCACAAATTGTCACTGGGGGACCCCTGTTTGTGTACTTACACTTCACTTATATTTCACTAATTGTTACTGGGTTAACCCTTATTTGTGTACTTACACTTCTTATATTTCACACATTGTTACTGGGGGAACCACTGTTTGTGTACTTACTTCCACTTCACTTATATTTCACAAATTGTAACCGGGGAAACCCCTGTTTGTTGAACTAGACAGAGCGGCTCCTGGCACACCTCCGTACCATACGTTCGTTGTTCCAACCCGGCAGTGAAATATGATCTGGTAACTTCTACCCCATGATGCCCTGAGCTCCAGCTTATTCTGCTGAATAGTTCAACGACCACAGATTTTATGTGTAATATATGTAGAACAAGACTCTCTATGGCAAAGGAAGCCTTGTGCAAGATGGAAAACATACTGACCAATAAAATGAGTTTTAAAAAATGTATTCCCTTAGTGAATTTAAACAATGTGTTGCACGATTTATTGCCTGGCATATTTCGCTGCATCTCGTCTGGTGTATACTGCAGAGTTATATATCATATGAAAGGAATAAATGACCACTACTTGAGCCGAATCAATTAAAACACAATCACAGGAATTGTTCCAATCTGGAACGTCTGCTATCCTCCCACAGTATTCATATTACACAAAACTGGCAGAGACCTCTAATTTGCCTCAATATATTTGAGCAATATTTTATTTGTTTGTTTGTCGATTACATTATATAAAATGCTTTTCCTCTATCCAAGCGAGGACCGTAGTTTATTAGATGTTGAGCAATCGACGATGACTGTGTTTTAAAGCCTTTCGACTGTACAAGGATTTCTAAAGACTGATTAACTCTCATTTCCACCCACACTGGTGTATGTTCGGCTAATAGATTTGCTAATTCTCTAATACATCGTGGACAATCTGGCAAAAAATATTCAGCTTTTATTTCACTAGTCCCAAATTACATTCATCGGTACCTTGTATCTTTAGTTGATTGGACAAGTGCTATTTCAGGCTGCTATGCCCTTTGTGGAGTCTGGAGATTCCTTCTTGTTCGCTTCCGTGGAACTGGTGATATACACCATCTTTCTGACGGCCTGGATGCTCTGATTCCCACTCGGTTCTTTAAGTGTTCCTTATAACCTTATTGGCCTCATCGTGGTGGGTGATGTCTGTTTCAGGTTGGGGTAGTATTTTACCTTCCTTTGCCAATTCTCAGTTTTTTCATTTCAGGGAGTATTTCTGTGCCACTTGATCCCTTGTTTTACAACCCTTTCAGAATTTCGACACAGACAGAGTGATGCTCGTAGACTTGACAGTTTTGCAGTGTTTGCTCTTCAGGATTGAGACAACTGACTTCAAATCTGCGAAGAGAGCTGTGTGTTTCTCTGGGGTTTCCTTTGCCAAGAATTTCTTCTGAAGTTTTCAAGGACACTGACTCAGCTGTGATGTTACTAACTAGTTCAGTGCCGAAGGATTATGTATGTGATCTCCCATTTATATAGAAGGACACACAATCGCCATACTAAGGTCATCGTGTAATTTGTTTTGTTTCGTGGCATCTTCCACATTTTCAATGCTCAGTGAAAGGAAATTACATTATATTACTTGTTCATTTGATCGTGTAACATGTTTGGTTAAGAACTATCCAGTCTCTATTGACTGTTTATTTCTATTTCTCCATTTTTCTTTTTAGATTGAAGAGTTCGTTTAGCTCCATTTTCTGTTGAGTCAGTCCACACGCTTGGGTTCCGGGGCTGTTTGGTTCTTGTTCTTCTTTAGAATTTAGGGTCTTGACGTGTAGATATCTGGTAACGAAGAAACCTTTCTGACGATCTCGAGCAAAGGTATCCAGAGGAACAAAGGTTGAAAGTCTTAGAAAACTAGGAGCACCTGGGGCTCCTCGATATAGAGGCCAACGTTATACCTCATAGGAGCTTTGACACTTGTTCATTCCTTCCTTCCTTACTTCTTCCCTTCCTCCCACCCTCCGTGAGGTCTGGCAGAAACTTAATATTTCGAGGAAACGCCAGACGGACAATTAATCAGACTGCAACTGGCACCATTAGTATTGGACTCTTCGCTGGTGGCTGAAGATAAGGACAGAACACGTACTGGAATGCCCCGGTTACTATCATGTCGTTTCTGGACTAAACAGGCCTAACGCGTCACACCGCAGACGGCAGTACGTACAATGGAACTATTTTTCCCTCCAACGATTAAGAAGACAATATATCGAAACGATTTCATGACATATTTCCTAACCGATCCCAACCAACAGAAATGTGAGCTCCTGCGACGTCTGGTCTATCCCCTCGGGACCAGCAAACAACAGGCTAATGAATGCGATATCTGGCAACTCTGACTCAAAACAAATCGACAAGAGGCTGGAAACAATTATAAGTCCTTTAATTGAGCAAACATCTTGAGTCGCATAAAGGGCTTTCATGTCACGAAAACTATAAACAGCCGCAAACTTAATGACCTAGTTTTATTGTGGATGCATGACATGAAGATGAGAAAAGCCTTATCTCCCGTTCGCTGAGAAAATAAACAAAACAAAACAAGTAATTAACATTTTGGCAGTGTGTGCGTCGTTAAAGTGCAACTAGGGAAAGTTTCTAGTGCATCTACTGTTTATACTTTCGCCGGAGTCATTTTATTGCATTTGTTTCGCGGTGGGTAATGATGTGTCTGAGGAAAGCGAGACAACTCTGTATTCGTGGGTTTCTTCCCTTACCTAGGGGTGGCACGATCGCCAGTGATGGTGGCGCGTGCTGAAGTCAAGGCGAAGAATACAGAGAGAAAGGAGTAGAAGCAGGGCGATAGGGTGGAGGAAGAGGACGACGAGGAGGAGGAGCCGTAGCAGGAGAACTAGGAGCAGTAGAAGAAGAAGCGGAAGAAACAGCCACCGAAGAAGAAGGGGGGGGGGGGAAGCAGCAGCAGTAGCAGTAGACGAAGACGAAGAAGAAGAAGAAGAAGAAGAAGAAGAAGAAGAAGAAGAAGAAGAAGAAGAAGAAGAAGAAGAAGAAGAAGAAGAAGAAGAAGAAGAAGAAGAAGAAGAAGAAGAATCGCATATTTGTGTGGAAAAAAAATTGACTGTATTCAAGCATTGCAAGGACGGAATAGTTTTGATTTTGGATATTTCATGAACAAATGGCCAGCAGGTAAGGTGGAATTTTGTGGAACAATGTAAACATGCGAAGTGCAGCTTGTGAGCTGGTGAAATAAAGTAAATTCAGTTGAGGGACCATCATTCCTCAAGCCATGGGATGTATTCAGTGTGTCATATGTGTACAGACCAATCCGCGCTCTCTGGGTGATGTGCTCATGTGTCAGCCTGGACTTTCCTTGACATTTCTCGCACAAAGTGAGTGCAGAGAATGGGCTGCGGGCCGCACTGAGTTGTGAGTGCAGAGAATGGGCAGCGGGCCGCACTGAGTTGTGAGTGCAGAGAATGGGCAGCGGGCCGCACTGAGTTGTGAGTGCAGAGAATGGGCAGCGGGCCGCACTGAGTTGTGAGTGCAGAGAATGGGCAGCGGGCCGCACTGAGTTGTGAGTGCAGAGAATGGGCAGCGGGCCGCACTGAGTTGTGAGTGCAGAGAATGGGCAGCGGGCCGCACTGAGTTGTGAGTGCAGAGAATGGGCAGCGGGCCGCACTGAGTTGTGAGTGCAGAGAATGGGCAGCGGGCCGCACTGAGTTGTGAGTGCAGAGAATGGGCAGCGGGCCGCACTGAGTTGTGAGTGCAGAGAATGGGCAGCGGGCCGCACTGAGTTGTGAGTGCAGAGAATGGGCAGCGGGCCGCACTGAGTTGTGAGTGCAGAGAATGGGCAGCGGGCCGCACTGAGTTGTGAGTGCAGAGAATGGGCAGCGGGCCGCACTGAGTTGTGAGTGCAGAGAATGGGCAGCGGGCCGCACTGAGTTGTGAGTGCAGAGAATGGGCAGCGGGCCGCACTGAGTTGTGAGTGCAGAGAATGGGCAGCGGGCCGCACTGAGTTGTGAGTGCAGATAATGGGCAGCGGGCCGCACTGAGTTGTGAGTGCAGAGAATGGGCAGCGGGCCGCACTGAGTTGTGAGTGCAGAGAATGGGCAGCGGGCCGCACTGAGTTGTGAGTGCAGAGAATGGGCAACGGGCCGCACTGAGTTTGAAGTGCAACAGCTGATCCAGAGCAACACACATCAAGGTGACATAGTCATCTAAACCGATGGGTCAGTGGTGAGAAACAGACGTAGTGGTTGGGGCTTTATTGCAAAGGCTAATGGACGAGTCTTGAAAAAGGAGAGTCTGGCATATGAGACTACGATCTCCAGCATGACAATAGAGGTGGAGGCAGTAAGAGCGGCATTCCGGTGGCTAGAGGAGACCACTGCAACACACGTTGTATTCATTACGGATTCAAAGAGTATGCTTAGTAAGGTGGTGAAAGGAATGTTTCGCGTGGAATGGCTCTCGTCGCTTCAGAGGTCACAGATTGTGAGAATTGTATGGATATTTTGCCCTGGCCATACGGGAGTGAGGGGGAATGCACAGGCTGATAGGCTGGCAGGGAATGCACCTCTTGGTGGTAGATTACCTGTGGACAAGGGAGAGGTGGTCGTGCGCTTATGGGACCAGGTGGAGAAGGCGGAGGAACAGATTGAGAACCCACATGTGGAAAGAATGATATTGCGGGGGATCGGTAGGGGTTCTGGAAGAATCTCAAACCTGAGAGGGAAGACCAGGAGAACTTTTAATCAGATAGCGGTGGGAACGATTAGTAGTATGACTCTTTGCTGGCTGTTGAACGATGGGACGGAGCACGTATGGGAATGTCCTGAGTGCAGTGATGTCGGTTTTTAATTCAACTCAACATTCTCGCACAAAGCTTAGGGTAGATCGACGTTGTATCCCAAGTCATTTGGAGAACACAATCCGACCCTCGCTTTTGTCGGGATTCGATTACATGGCCACCTGTTGCCGGCGTCTCACTATGTTTCAGCAAGTTTAGTTTAGTTTAGTTTAGTTTAGTTTAGTTTAGTTTAGTCGATGGATCAACATCACGGCACACGGGTGTAACCCATAAGTGCTCCGTTCTCCTCCTGAGTCTGGAGAAACTCAGCTCAGTGCACAAACTCCGTAGCACCGGCGAGGATCCTGATATATTTTAGCAAGTTAGCTTTAGCAATTAGGCGGCTCCAGCCGGTTTTATGCAAACAATATTCGTGTTAAATTAGAATCTACCGCAGTAATAACAGATACTCCACATCCGAACAATACCCGTGATTATGCGTTTTAATTGTTTCAGCTAAAATATTACTCATTTATTCATTTCAAATGATATATCTCTGCAGTATGCACCTGAACGGCAGGCACTCATACCATTGTATGAAAATCAGCGCAAGGCGATCTGCTGCCAAATAGGCCGCAGCTCTTTTTCGAACGCGGTAAGCGGGATTACAAAGTGAGGCTCAAATCCTTTCGCTACAGCGACGGCCAATATATTAAAAAGCTAAAATACATTTATAGATACCAACATATAAGACATTTATAGAAACCAACATATAAGTCATTTATTATACCAACATATAAGACATTTATAGATACCAACATATAAGTCATTTATAATACCAACATATAAGACATTTATAGATACCAACATATAAGTCATTTATAAATACCAACATATAAGACATTTATAATACCAACATATAAGACATTTATAATACCAACATATAAGTCATTTATAATACAAACATATAAGACATTTATAATACCAACATATAAGACATTTATAGATACCAACATATAAGTCATTTATAAATACCAACATATAAGTCATTTATAATACCAACATATAAGACATTTATAGATACCAACATATAAGTCATTTATAATACCAACATATAAGACATTTATAAATACCAACATATAAGACATTTATAATACCAACATATAAGACATTTATAATACCAACATATAAGACATTTATAAATACCAATATATACGACATTTATAAATACCACCATATAAGACATTTATAATACCAATATATACGACATTTATAAATACCAACATATAAGACAAATATAATACCAATATATACGACATTTATAAATACCAACACATAAGAAATTTATAAATACCAACACATAAGCAATTTTTTTTTTCATATTTATGAAATCCAACCATTCATAACCACTCAATAAATTAATAAATTTCCAACCATTGTTGAATGTCTCTCGACCAGCCCCCCCCCCCCCCCAACCCTCAACACATCATTAACATCAACTGGACGGCCTGTGGAAGCGTCGTACAAAGCACGAACTCCGTAGCTCCAGCGATGATCCCCAGGCGTTTCCGAGGAAATGGGAAAGATGAAACTCGAGAACAATGAAAACAAAATTCATTTTACATTTAACAATGTGATACTCTTCGTAGGTAGGTACCACATTGTTTCCGTTGTTTCAATTTCTTTTCATTGTTCTCATTTTGTTCGTCTTTCCATTCTTCTCATTCGGTGATTATGCCTTAATATCGTCAGTGTAGTGTCTTCGCCTTTTCTATATGCTCTAGTTTGTGTATGTGTTTGCTGGTGAAGGCTAGTTGCCGCAACGTCCTATGTTTTCCATTATTTCTGTTCTGTAAAGCTGCATTACTTCATGTTATTTTAAATTGTTTATTTTCAAAAGCTGTATGTTGACGATTGAAAACCGTACACTGATTTGAGCATTAGACTTAGACAGATATTTTGGGCACGTCATGAGACGAAATAAACTAGAGAACTTGGTGACAACTGGCACGATTAAGGGGAAAAGAAGAAGAGTAAGACAGAGAAGTAAATATCCAGATGGTATGGTCGAGACAAGAACACAGAACTGATCCACGACTCTAGTGATTGTGAAAGATGGCGAAACATGACTACCCACGCTTACCGGCGTGACAAATGATGAGGTTGACGGATGTTGTGCACATGAGCACAGTTGCATGCTGGGCATTGTGCTTGCGCTTGTGTTTGTTTAAGCTGCGGTACCAAACACATATCTGCTGTTGACCAATACAGCGAGCCCGAGAATATTCTAATAAACATTCTAAAACATTAGTAACCAAATAAGACTGAAAAGTCCGTTTGCAACATTTGTAGGCAATCAATTCAGAAATTCACGAGACGATACGGGAGTTATGGGATCCCCCAGAAAATCATTAACTGAATCAATGCAACATATAGAAATAAGGGGTGCAGAGTTCGTCATGAGGAAGTTCTACCACATGTGTTTAAATATAGAAGTCACAAACAATATGTTGCAGGATTTATTGCCTGGAATATCTCGCAGCATCTCGTCAGGTGTATACCGTAGAGGCACACATATGAAGTGAATCAATAAATTATACTTCGGATGAAATACTTAAAACATGTTGTCAATGATATTGCTCGTTGAAATGTATGTATAGCTTCTGTGTCTACATTGAATATACGATTAAAATAAACACAGGCGTGCTAGGATACTTTCCGTCACCTTCATTATTCTTACCGGCGGCAGGCTGATTATGAAGACAAAAACAACCACAGTATTACCAACATTTTGTTTTCTTCCCTACAACATGTTATATTTGCTTCCCGTAACACGTTGTGTTTTCTCTCCAGCAATTGTTATATTTTCTTCCCTGCAACGTGTTATATTTTCTTCCGTGCAATATATTATATTTTCTCTCCTGATATTTTCTTCCCTGCAACATGTTATATTTTCTCTCCTGATATTTTCTTCCCTGCAACATGTTATATTTTCTCTCCTGATATGTTCTTCCCTACAATATGTTATATTTTCTCTCCTGATAATTTCTTCCCTGTAACATGTTATATTTTCTCTCCTGATATGTTCTTCCCTACAATATGTTATATTTTCTCTCCTGATAATTTCTTCCCTGCAACATGTTATATTTTCTCTCCTGATAATTTCTTCCCTGCAACATGTTATATTTTCTCTCCTGATAATTTATTCCCTGCAACATGTTATATTTTCTCTCCTGATAATTTCTTCCCTGCAACATGTTATATTTTCTATCCTGATAATTTCTTCCCAGCGACATGTTTTATTTTCTATCCTGATATTGACTTCCCTGCAACATGTTATATTTTCTCTCCTGATAATTTCTTCCCTGCAACATGTTTTATTTTCTATCCTGATATTGACTTCGCTGCAACAAGTTATATTTTCTCTCCTGATATGTTCTTCCCTACAACATGTTATATTTTCTCTCCTGATATGTTCTTCCCTACAACATGTTATATTTTCTCTCCTGATATGTTCTTCCCTACAACATGTTATATTTTCTCTCCTGATATTTTCTTCCCTCAACATGTTATGTTTTCTTTATGGCATCATATTATATTTTCCCCCCTACAACATGTATTGTCCTCATTGCAAACTTTTACGACATTTGACACTTTGGTAGAAATTCGCATCCGTTGAAAACGAACGAAAGATGCAGTCGACAAAAGGACATCCACGTGATGAGTGCGAAACCATCCTCATGGCATGTCAAGGAATTACGCCATTACTCTACAATTAACCTCACTCTAACATTATCGTCCATTACTCTACAATTAATTTCACTCTAAAATTATCGTCCATTAATCTACAATTAATTTCACTCTAACATCATCGACCATTAATTCTACAGTGAAAGGTGAGCAAGGCCTCCTCGTTTAATGCGCTTGTTGTGAGAGTTCCGGTGCACTGGCCGGCGGGGTAGCGGGATCACCCCCTACACCGGTCAGTTGGATTCCAACATGGACCACTCGTTCAGAAAGGAATGGCAAACTACTTAACGTTAAATTACTTAGAAAATCAACCTGTAGTTGGGGTTGATCCCAACGTCATGAACAGGACATGCAACATTTTATTACAATTTCTACAGTTAACGAAAGTTGCCGTGCTCCGTGGCGTGGGCGTTGTCGGCGCAATTCGTAATGCCACGTACCCGCGTTCGAAAGACAGTTGGTATAGGAGCCAGTCGTTCAGAAAGCAATGGAAAGCCACTGAACGTAAAACTTGTCAAGACATCAACAACGGCAGAAATGCTGGTTTTGACTGCAACGTCGTGTAAAGGCTATGCAAGTTTTTTTTAAAAAAGTTAACGGGCTGCGGGAGCGAAGTGACCAGCAGGCCTGCCGCGGGCCGGGTAATGCGCTGACCAGCAGGCCTGCCGCGGGCCGGGTAATGAGGTGACCATCAGGCCTGCCGCGGGCCGGGTAATGAGGTGACCAGCAGGCCTGCCGCGGGCCGGGTAATGAGGTGACCATCAGGCCTGCCGCGGGCCGGGTAATGAGGTGACCAGCAGGCCTGCCGCGGGCCGGGTAATGAGGTGACCATCAGGCCTGCCGCGAACCGGGTAATGAGGTGACCAGCAGGCCTGCCGCGGGCCTGTAATGAGGTGACCATCAGGCCTGCCGCGGGCCGGGTAATGCGGTGGTGACCAGCAGGCCTGCCGCGGGCCTGTAATGAGGTGACCATCAGACCTGCCGCGGGCCTGTAATGAGGTGACCATCAGGCCTGCCGCGGGCCGGGTAATGCGGTGACCAGCAGGCCTTCCGCGGGCCTGTAATGAGGTGACCATCAGACCTGCCGCGGGCCTGTAATGAGGTGACCATCAGGCCTGCCGCGGGCCGGGTAATGAGGTGACCAGCAGGCCTGCCGCGGGCCTGTAATGAGGTGACCATCAGACCTGCCGCGGGCCGGGTAATGCGGTGACCAGCAGGCCTGCGCGGGCCCTGTGTTCAAAAGGTGGGGATTCTCTTAAAACCCGACCTGTGCTGGAAGGAGGCGCAAGCCTGCCTATAGGCGGCTACAGGACATGTGAACGGGGCATACACGACATGTATCACCTCACCCAGTGCCGGCTGATCTATACAACATTGTGGGGGAACCATAAACCCAGTGCCGGCTGATCTATACAACATTGTGGGGGAACCATATACCCAATGCCGGCTGGTCTATACAACATTGTGGGAAAACCATATACCCAGTGCCGGCTGACCTATACAACATTGTGGGGGAACCATATACCCAGTGCCGGCTGGTCTATACAACATTGTGGGGGAACCATATACCCAGTGCCGGCTGATCTATACAACATTGTGGGGGAACCATATACCCAATGCCGGCTGGTCTATACAACATTGTGGGGGAACCATATACCCAGTGCCGGCTGACCTATACAACATTGGGGGGGGAACCATATACCCAGTGCCGGCTGATCTATACAACATTGTGGGGGAACCATTTACCCAGTGCCGGTTGATCTATACAACATTGTGTGGGAATCATATACCCAGTGCCGGCTGAACTATACAACATTGTACGGGAACCATATCCCCAGTGCCGGCTGATCTATACAACATTGTGCGGGAACCATATACCCAGTGCAGCTGACCTATACAACATTGTGGGGAACCATATACCCAGTGCCGGCTGATCTATACAACATTGTGGGGAACCATATACCCAATGCCGGCTGGTCTATACAACATTGTGGGGGAACCATATACCCAGTGCCGGCTGATCTATACAACATTGTGCGGGAACCATATACCCAGTGCCGGCTGATCTATACAACATTATGGGGGAACTATGTCCCCAGTGCCGGCTGATCTATACAACACTGTGGGGGAATCATATACCCAATGCCGGCTGATCTATACAACACTGTGGGGGAACCATATACCCAGTGCCGGCTGACCTATACAACATTGTGGGGGAACCATAATCCCAGTGCCGGCTGACCTATACTTCATTGTGGGGGAACCATATCCCCAGTGCCGGCTTATCTATACAACATTGTGGGGGAATCATATACCCAGTGCCGGCTGACCTATACAACATTGTGGGGGAACTATATCCCCAGTGCTGGCTGAACTATACAACATTGTGGGGGGGGGGAACTATATACCCAGTACCGACTGATCTATACAATATTGTCGGCACCATATACCCAGTGCCGGCTGATCTATAAAATATTGTCGGCACCATATACCCTGTGCCGGTTGATCTATATAACATTGTGCGGGCACCATATACCCAGTTCGGGCTGATCTATACAACATTGTGGAGCACCATATACCCAGTGCCGGCTGATCTATACAACATTGTGCGGGAACCATGTACCCAGCGCCGGCTGATCTATACAGCATTGTGCCGGCACTGTATACCCAGTGCCGGCTGATCTATACAACATTGTGCGGGCACCATATACCCAGTGCCGGCTGATCTATACAACATTGTGCGGGAACCATATACCCAGTGCCGGCTGATCTATACAACATTGTGCGGGAACCATATACCCAGTGCCGGCTGATCTATACAACATTGTGCGGGAACCATATATCCAGTGCCGGCTGATCTATACAACATTGTGGGAGAACCATATAACCAGTGCCTGCTGATCTATGCAACATTATGCGACCATCATATACACAGCACACCCCTAGATGTGGACCATGGTTCTGGACAACTGATATTTGAGTGAAGGTAGGTACGTCGCTTGTCTTGCGCCCCAAAGGCTGTGGGTTCGATTCCAGCCTACGTTGTTCCGTTCACGAGTGCAGTTTTCACAAAACTTCCTGGGGGTGATCGCTGGAGCTACGGAGTTCGTTTTTTCTCGATGCTTTCGGCTGGTCGCGCTGCAGAGAGACCTACCAATATGGGATAAAACGCGGTGCAATGACGTTGACCCTTTTAAATAGTTTTTATTTTAAATCCTCATCTTCAACAAGCAGAGTAGGGTCCAAATATTAATGGCACCATTTACAATCTGAGAGTGTGTCCATCTGGCAATTCCTGGGAGAACTGAGTGTCGGCCAGGTTCTCTGTATTTATATTTAGAATTCCAAACGATAGGGGGAAGAGGGAGCAGGGGGAGAACTAAACCCAGCGTTGACAAGGTGGGATCTCTTACGTCTCGGCAGCAAAGTCTTGGACTGTTCTAGACTCACGCACAGACGGCCTCTTTCACACGCGGGCCTGGCACATGAGACAGACGCAAGTCGGCGCGACTAGAGCGGCTCACACCGCCGTGGGAGACCACATCTAAACGCCTCTACTTTTCTTAGCGAGACTACCAACAACAAACATTTGCCCGGTGCGTTCCCAAGCTTTCGTATTAAGTTCAGATTTATCTGGCTGGCAATTTGGCGCGAGTTGCCTCCCACAGAGAAGCTTGACTACCCCAGGCAACGTGTTTGCCTGTTCCCTCCCAAGCGTGTTATGCTTGCGAGGTGGGCGGCCTCTGGGTTTTTTTTTTTTAAGCGGTAGCGGCGGGGAGGGACGGGTTGGGTGTCTTTGTTCCCCTCCTCCCCGTATTTTTTAGTCTGGGTGAGTGCAATAAGCGGGGCGGGCGCTGAGAGAGAGAGAGAGAGAGAGAGAGAGAGAGAGAGAGAGAGAGAGAGAAGAGACAGAGGGTGAGGGAGAGGAGAGAGAGGGAGAGGGGGACAGAAATAAGGAGACAGGAAGAGAGAGAGAGGGAGAGAGACATAAAGGGACAAAGATAGTGAGGGAGAGTGGGACAGAGTGAGAGGGATAGAGAAAGAAAGAGAGAGAATGAGAGAAAAAGAGAGGAAGAGAGTGAGTGGGAGAGAGAAAGAAAGGGACACAGAGAGAAAGAGAGAGAGAGAGAGAGGTAAATAGAGAAAGAGAGAGAGGAAGAGGGAAGGAAATAAAGGAACAGAGAGAGAAAGAGAGAGGAAGAGAAAGAAAAGAACAGAGACAGAAAGAGAGAGAGGAAGAGAAAGAAAGGAACAGAGAGAGGGAGAGAGAGACACAGTTAGAGGGAGAGCGAGAAAGAGAGATAGAGGGGAGAGAGAAGAAAGGAGAGAGAGGAAGCGACAGAGAGAGAAAGTGAAAGGGTGAGAGAGAGAAAAGAACAGAGAGAGATGACAGTGGGACAGAGAGAGAGAGGGGGAGGGACAGAGAGAAAGGGAGGGACAGAGAAAGAGAGGGAGAGGAGGAAGAGTGGGAGAGAAAGAAAGAGTAAGAAAGAACGATGAAACGAACACACACACACACACACGCACACAGAGCGAGAGAGAGGGACAGAGAGAAAGGGGCAGAGAAAGAGAGTGAGAGAGATAGAAAGGGACACAGAGAGAGGGACACATAGAGAAAGGGGCAGAGAGAGAGAGAGGAGGAAGAGTGGGAGAGAAAAAAGGGTAAGAGAGAACGAAGGAACGAACAAACACAGAGAGAGAGAAAGAAAGGGGCAGAGAAAGAGAGAGAGAGAGAGAGAGAGAGAGAGAGAGAGAGAGAGGGAGAGATAGAAAGGGACACAGAGAGAAAGGGACAGAGAGAGAGAGAGAGAGAGGAGGAAGAGTGGGAGAGAAAAAAGGGTAAGAGAGAACGAAGGAACGAACAAACACAGAGAGAGAGAGAGAGAGAGAGAGAGAGAGAGGTGTGGGGGGGGGGGGGGGGGTCGGTAACGATGAAAGATAGGTCTGGATGAGTTTGAAATAAGTCCTAATTTATATTGCCGAGTAGTTGTAATTACCAAATTGTAATGTAAGTATTTGTAATGGCCAAATTGTATTGTAAGTAGTTATAATCCCAAATTGTAATGTAAGTAGTTATAATTCCAAATATTAAGGTGAGTAGTTGTAATTCCAAACTATAATGTAAGTAGTTGTAATTGCTAAATTGTAATTAAGTAGTTGTAATTGCCAGATTGTAATGTAAGTAGTTTTAATTGCCAAATTTTAATATAATTATATACATTATTATATGGACATTATAGCTATAATTGCCAAACAACATAGGCAAATACCACTACTACCACTCGACTATAAACCTTCTCATCCAGCTATTACAGCTACCGGTCTTATTGCAACAGCCCCTACTACTGTTATAATTACTACTGCTGCTGCTGATGCTACTACTACTACACATACTAAGGTTACTACTACTACTACTACTACTACTACTACTACTACTACTACTACTACTACTACTACTACTACTACTACTACAACAACAACAACTACTACTACTACTACTACTACTACTACTACTACTACTACTACTACTACTACTACTACTACTACTACCACCACCACCACTACTACTACTACTACTACTACTACTACTACTACTACTACTACTACTACTACTACTACTACTACAACTACTACTACTACTACTACTACTACTACTACTACTACTACTACTACTACTACTATTACTACTACCGCTGCTACTACTACTACTACTACTACTACTACTACTACTACTACTACTACTACTACTACTACTTCTACTACTACTACTACTACTGCTACTACTACTACTGCTGCTGCTGCTACCGCTACTACTACTACTACTACTACTACTACTACTACTACTACTACTACTACTACTACTACTACTACTACTACTACTACTACTACTACTACTACAAACACTAATGTTACTACTACTACTACTACTACTACTACTACTACTACTACTACTACTACTACTACTACTACTACTACTACTACTACTACTACTACTGCTGCTGCTGCTGCTGCTGCTACTACTACTACTACTACTACTACTACTGCTACTACTACTACTACTGCTGCTGCTGCTACCGCTACCACTACTACTACTACTACTACTACTACTACTACTACTACTACTACTACTACTACTACTACTACTACTACTACTACTACTACTACTACTACTACTACTACTACTACTACTATTACTACTATTACTACTACTACAACTACTACACACACTAATGTTACTACTACTACTACTACTACTACTACTACTACTACTACTACTACTACTACTACTACTACTACTACTACTACTACTAATAGTACTACTACCTCCTCCTCCCCCTCCTCCCACCACCACCACCACTACTACTAGCCGCCGACAATTGGTTCCGTTGCTCTGTTCACATACCTTGTGATAAAACATGAAAGAAAAAGGACACAAGACAGCCCAGATCTCGCCTGGTCGCAAATCTCGCGCAGCCGAGAAAGGCCTGCAAAGGTCTGCATGATGTATCTGGCGTCTGCCGTGAATATCTGAACCAAGTGACGTCATGAATGTGTCTGCTAGACGGAACTTGAGCCTCTTCAGATAGTGAATCTGCGTGAATGCTGGAAGACGTTCACATGTACGCAGCTGTGGTTCACATGTACACCACGATGTCCACATGTACACAGACGTGGTTCAAATGTACACAGATTGTTCAGATGTACACACATGTTGTTCACATTTACACAGATTTGGTGCACATGTACAAATATGTGGTTCACATGTACGCAGATGTGGTTAACATGTACACAGATGCGGTTCACGTATACACTGATGTGGTTCACATGTACACTATGTGGTGAGATGTACACAGATGGGTCCAGATGTACAAAGATGTGGTTCACATGTACACTATGTGGTGAGATGTACACAGATGGGTCCAGATGTACAAAGATGTGGTTCAAATGTACATACATGAAGCCAATATGTACACAGACGTAGTTCAGACAGATACAGATGTGGTTAGATGTACACAGATGAGGTCCAGATGAACACATATGTCGCTTTGATGTACGCAGATGTGGTTAGATGTAAACATATGCGGTAGATCATCATCATCATCATCATCATCATCATCATCATCACCATCATCATCATCATCATCATCATCATCATCATCATCATCATCATCATCACCATCATCATCATCATCATCACCATCATCATCATCATCATCATCATCATCATCATCATCATCATCATCACCACCATCATCATCATCATCATCACCATCATCATCATCATCATCATCATCATCATCATCATCATCATCATCATCATCATCACCATCATCATCATCATCATCATCATCACCATCATCATCATCATCATCATCATCATCATCATCATCACCACCATCATCATCATCATCATCACCGTTATTACCACCATCATCATCACCACCATCATCAGTATAAATAAGCAGAAGGTCTTCTGCAAAGCGTCACGGCTATCACCGATCATTGACAAGACTCTACATCTGTGGCCAGTTCCCTTACCTCGTGCAGAATCCTGCTGATGGTCTCCTTAATGCCATACGTCCACCACGGGGTTGATCGGCCCCAGCCTCTTCTTCCAGAACCACTCCCCCGTGACTGCTCTCTCTAGCCCCTCAGTAACGTTTGATGTAAAGACAAAGCATCCCATTTACACACATTGAACGTGTTCTGTTTAAGCAACCCAAATAATTTACTTGTTCTGTTGTACCACCCAATATTTAACGTGTATTGTTCTAGCAGACCATATGTTAAAATATCGTGTTTTAGCAGCCCACTTATTAACTTATTATGCATTAGCAGCTCATTTCTTTACATACTTTGTTTTAGCAGTCCATATGTTAACATATTTTATTTTAGCAGCCCACTTATTAACTTATTATATTTCAGCAGCCCACTAATGAAATTGTTCTGTTGTAGCAGCTAATTAATTACCCCATTCTGTTGTAGCAGCCCACCAATTAGTACATTTTGTTGTAGCAGCCCATTAATTAACTTTAACTGTTGTAACAGCCCACTAATGAACTTATTCTATTGTAACAGCCCACTAATGAATATATACTATTGTAGCAGGCAATTAATTACTTTTATCTGTTGTAAAAACCCACCAATGAACTTTATCTGTTTTAACAGCCCACTAATGAACCTGTTATGTTGTAGCAGCCCACTAACGACCTTATTCATTTGTAGCAGCCTACCAATGACCTTATTTTGTTTAGCAGCCCATTAATTACCACATTCTATTGTAGCAGCCCACTGGTGAACTTATTCTGTTGTAGCAGCCCACTAAGTGACTTATTCTGGACCAGGCAACTCACCAAACGTTAACACCCCCCTCCCCGGCGAACCCTAAACCGTAAATTAAAGAAAGGATTTAGACATGGACAGCAATGGTTTGTTGCACATGGTCTGACGGGACAGGCGGGCGCGTTAGTCTAGCTGACAGGGGGCTACGATGAGGTATAACGAGGCCCTCAGAATCTGAGGGATCTACCAGACCATAGGCCGATAATAGGTTCTATCTACCAGACCATAGGCCGATAATAGGTTCTATCTACCAGACCATAGGCCGATAATAGATTCTATTACCAGACCATAGGCTGATAATAGGTTCTATCTACCAGACCATAGGCCGATAATAGGTTCTATCTACCAGACCATAGGCCGATAATAGGTTCTATCTACCAGACCATAGGCCGATAATAGGTTCTATCTACCAGACCATAGGCCGATAATAGGCTCTATCTACCAGACCATAGGCCGATAATAAGTTCTATCTGCCACATCATAGACCGATACTAGGTTCTATCTACCAGACCATAGGCCGATAATAGGTTCTATCTGCCACATCATAGACCGATACTAGGTTCTATCTACCACATCATAGACCGATACTAGGTTCTATCTACCAGACCATAGGCCGATACTAGGTTCTATCTACCACATCATAGACCGATACTAGGTTCTATCTACCACATCATAGACCGATACTAGGTTCTATCTACCAGACCATAGGCCGATACTAGGTTCTATCTACCACATCATAGACCGATACTAGGTTCTATCTACCACATGATAGATGGATACCAGGTTATATCTACCACATCATAGACGGATACCAGGTTCTATCTACCACATCATAGACGGATACCAGGTTCTATCTACCACATCATAGACGGATACCAGGTTCTATCTACCATATCACAGACCGATACCAGGTTCTATCTACCACATCATAGAAGGATACCAGGTTCTATCTACCACATCATAGACGGATGTGGTGGCCGACTGCTGGACGACTGGGCACGGAATGCCGATCATGTGAAGTGGGCAAACAATACATTTACCTGTCTGAGTCACACTGTCAGGGCAGATGCCAGAGATGAGACTTGTCTTAGAATGAGGTCTGTGATGGCATAGAGGGCGTTTTGTGATATTTTTCTTTCTTTAAATTTTAGCTATACATCCTTGACAGGACGTCGCAGCCAACTCCAGCGACTTAAGCTATTTGAGATTTCTTGGCAAATTTAGTTCACGTCGCCTCGTTAGGTTGACTGCCGACCGCTCGGAGAACACACGTTGTTCTTCCATGTTGAAAAACCGAAAACCACAGAAACCACACATGCTGCGAAAAATTCACTCAAGGATTCCTTCGCTCGATGCACGAAACTCCGTAGCATCGGCGCAGATCTTGAGTAGAAACTCTTGGTTTACATCCTGGCACACAAATTACCTGCCTTGTAGGTAAACTGGTGACAGTGGCCGATAATAAGTTCTAGCCAGGAAAGCCAACCCAAACATCTACTAGTCAAAGCCGGGTATGCATGACGAAACAGTACCACGCGTTTCACCTCATGACGTCATGACTTCAAAAACACAAGTTCATTTACGAAAGAGAGTTCTCTTAAAGCACATTCGATCAGTCGCAATATGTGGTTCTGAAACATGGTCAAAGGATACACTCCATAAAACATACCTAGAGATATCTGGGATATGGTCAGTGGATACACGCTATAAAATATACCTAGAGATATCTGAGATGTGGTCACTGGATACACGCTATAAAACATACCTAGAGATATCTGAGATGTGGTCAGTGGATACACGCTATAAACCATACCTAGATATATATGGGATATATGGTCAATGGATACACGCTATACAATACACGTGGATATATCTGAAACATAGTCAATGGATCCACTCTATAAAATTCACGCAGAGATATCTGAGATTTGGTCAGTGGGTACACACTATAACATACACGTAGAAATATCTGAGATTTGGTCAATGGATACACACTATAACATACACGTAGAAATATCTGAGATTTGGTCAGTGGATACACACTATAACATACACGTAGAAATATCTGAGAGGTCAGTGGATACACACTTTAACATACACGTAGAAATATCTGAGAGGTCAGTGGATACACACTATAACATACACGTAGAAATATCTGCGATTTGGTCAATGGATACACACTATAACATACACGTAGAAATATCTGAGATTTGGTCAGTGGATACACACTATAACATACACGTAGAAATATCTGAGATTTGGTCAATGGACACACACTATAACATACACGTAGAAATATCTGAGATTTGGTCAATGGATACACACTATAACATACACGTAGAAATATCTGAGATTTGGTCAGTGGATACACACTATAACATACACGTAGAAATATCTGAGAGGTCAGTGGATACACACTATAACATACACGTAGAAATATCTGCGATTTGGTCAATGGATACACACTATAACATACACGTAGAAATATCTGAGATTTGGTCAGTGGATACACACTATAACATACACGTAGAAATATCTGAGATTTGGTCAATGGACACACACTATAACATACACGTAGAAATATCTGAGATTTGGTCAATGGATACACACTATAACATACACGTAGAAATATCTGAGATTTGGTCAATGGACACACACTATAACATACACGTAGAAATATCTGAGATTTGGTCAGTGGATACACACTATAACATACACGTAGAAATATCTGAGAGGTCAGTGGATACACACCATAACATACACGTAGAAATATCTGAGAGGTCAGTGGATACACACTATAACATACACGTAGAAATATCTGAGAGGTCAGTGGATACACACTATAACATACACGTAGAAATATCTGAGAGGTCAGTGGATACACACTATAACATACAAGTAGCGATATCTGAGATATGGTCAATGGATACACGCTATAAAACATACCTAGAGATATCTGAGATATGGTCAGTGGATACACGCTATAAAACATACCTAGAGATATCTGGGATATGGTCAATGGATACACGCTATAAAACATACCTAGAGATATCTGGGATATGGTCAATGGATACACGCTATAAAACATACCTAGAGATATCTGAGATATGGTCAATGGATACACGCTATAAAACATACCTAGAGATATCTGGGATATGGTCAATGGATACACGCTATAAAACATACCTAGAGATATCTGGGATTGTGTCAGTGGATACACACATGCAGCTTTACAGAACACAATTACAGAAAACACAGGTCGTTGCGGCGACTAGCTTTCATCAGCAAACAAATGCACAAAACACAACATATAAGCATGGAGAAGTCGCTACAGTGATTCCATTACGACAGGGGTGGGCAAACTACGGCCCGCGGGCCGCATGCGGCCCGGCAACTGATTTTATGCGGCCCGCGAGAGCATTTAGAAATAAAAATTGTGACTTCGTTTTTAAGTTATTTTGTTGAATTTTACAGAATTTCATATACCGTTATGATTGTTTTAACATTTTTGATAAAATTTCTTTCTAATTATCTAATTTTGTAAACAGTCCGTGACCTTCATAATGTAATGCTTCTTCTTCTTCTCCTTTCGTTCGCAGTGTTGCCTCTTGTATGAATTTAACTCTGAACATTCATAACATCTGATGGAAATTGTCTTGAAGAGATTAAAACAAGAATCGGTACACTTATCTTGGAACAGTAATAGCATCTGATGAGAGGTGCCTTGAAGAGATTAGAATAAGAATCTGTACAACTAACTCTGAAGTCATAGTATCTGATGGGAGGTGCCTTGAAGATACTAGAACAAGAATCGCCATGGCAAAAGTAGCCTTTTGCAAGATGGAAATAATACTGATCAATAAAATGATGTCAATTACAACGAGAAAAAGAGTGTTGAAGTCCTACATACATTCTGCACTTTTGTATGGATTTGAAACGTGGACAATGAGCAATCAAGCTGGAAAAAAAAATCTAATGGCATTGGAAATGTGGTTTCTGAAGAAAATGCATAGAATGCTATAGACAGACAGAAAAGTTAATGAGCAAGTCATACCAGAAACAAATGAAAACCGCAAAGTGATTAAAGAAATTAGACGTAGGCAGTCAACATGCTTTGGACAAGTTATAAGAAGAAATACATTAGAGAACTTCGTGACAAATGACAAGACTGACGGGAAGAGAACAAGGGGAAGGCAGAGAAGTGAATATTTGGATGGCTTGGCTACGTGGCATAGTCGGGACATGAACACAGAGCTGCTCCACGACTCTGGTAGAAAGAACATGGAGCTGATCCACGGCTCTGGTAGAAATAACATAGAGCTGATCCACGACTCTGGTGGAAAGAACATGGAGCTGATACACGACTCTGGTAGAAATAACATAGAGCTGATCCACGACTCTGGTGGAAAGAACAGTGATAGGAGGTACCTTGAAGAGATTAGAACAAGGATGGCATGGTCGGGACAAGAACATGGAGCTGATCCACTTGAAGAGATTAGAACAAGGATGGCATAGTCGGGACAAGAACGCGGAGCTGATCCAAGAAACTGGTGGAATGAACATGGAGCTGATCCACGGCTCTGGTGGAAAGAGCAGCGATTGGTGGCATAGTTCCTGGAAGAAGCGGATATGAGGGTGGCAGAAATGGACACAGGACACTGCAGACACCTTGGACATGGGGGTGGCTGAGACATGGGGGTGGCAGAGGTGGATACAGGACATGAGGATGGCAGAGGTGGACAAAACGAACGAACGAACGAACTTTATTTTCGAAGGGTAACAAATTGGGTACGCAGGCCCGTCTTACATTCGGCCCTTCCAATCACTAATTTTTCGTTCATCAGTGCATAGTTAATTCACACAGGAAAAAAATACTGTCAAATGAATGTTGTAAGCATAAACAATGCATTTTACCATGTTATGAGACAAATCCCCCACCCACCCATCCATCCCCTATTCATCCGCGTGTCCCCCACACACACATCCACCGCCCAACCACACACATAACCACAGGCACATACATGACCCCATCCATCCACGCATCCCCCAACCCACACATCCCACACACACCCCCACATACATCATCTCCCCACCAACACACACACACATCTCCCACCCACCACACATCCCGCACACACAAACCCAGGCACACATGCATGCAACTACTCATCCATACCCACCCACACATCCCCCATCTTCACACATCTCCCCACCCACACGCACACATCCTTCCATTCCATAACCTACCAACACTCACCCACCCACATATCCTCCACCACCCACTCACACACCCTCAGCCACTCAGCCAAACACACATCCCCAACCTCATATCCAACACCCACACACACATATTCCCGCCAACTCACATAGCCTACACTTACCCACACACAAAACCCGCACACACCCACACATCCCCCACTTACACACATATCACCCACCCACACAATCTCCCCCACCCACACATCCCGCACCCACACACACGTCCCTCCCACCCCCAACCTACAGACACTCACCCTCCCACACATCCTCCACCCACCCATTCGCCCCCCCCCCCCGATCTCCAATCCCCAATCACAAATCCCTTAACTACACATCTCAGAAACCCATACACTCACACACACACACACACACACACACACACACATCTCCCCACCCATACACACATCCTCACCCATCAACACATTCCTCATCCAAAACACACCAACCATCCACACACACCCCACCACCCACATATACCCCACCCACACACATCCGCCTTCCCACCCACACACACATCCCCCACCCATACACTCATCTCTCACACACATCCACCCACTCACGACATGAGGGTGGCAGAGGTGGACACAGGACATGAGGGTGGCAGAGATGGACACAAGACATGAGGGTGGTAGAGATGGACACAGGAGGTGGGGGTGTCTGAGGTGGACACAGGGCATGAGGGTGGCAGAGATGGACACAAGACATGAGGGTGGTAGAGGAGGACACAGAATACTGCAGACAGCTTGGACATGAGGGTGGTGACGTGAACACAGGACAGTGCAGACAGCTTGGACATGAGAGTGGCTGAGGTCTGGTAAGGTATAAGGTAAGGTGTCGGCTGGCCGCAATAAGAACGGTTTTCTGCAAGGACCTGTCACGTGATGATGATGGGATCGTTCATTCTAGCCGCTTCTGCTTCTGTTGCTTCTGCATCACAAAGGGTCATGTTGTCGACATGAAGTTTGAACATCCCACGCCATTCAGGACGTCCAGTGCTCACATCTCCTACTCGGAACTACAACGAGTGTGTGACTGCTGACTACTCCCTTTCTGTGTTGGCTGACCAGTTCTCTTGTGGCCGAAACAAAGCCTTCAAGTCTCTCAACTTCTAGTTTGACAGACAAAACTGTAATTCTAAGCAATGCTGTTGCCTGGCTCACGTCATCGAAATCAGAAGTTGAAAAGTTAGTCGCATGTCCTTTACAGGACGTCGCAGACAACTCCAGTTTTGTATATGTTTGTGATTTTCGTTCAGTAGTTTGCCATTACTTTCTGAACGACCGACGCCCATACCACTGTATAAAAATTAACCAAGCCGGTCTGCTTCCAAGTTGCCGGCAACTGTATTTCCAGCGCGGTATGCGTGATTTCGAATTGCGTTCGCAATATTTTTGCCAAAGTGTCGACTTAAATTAGAATTTGTACCAGGAATGTCATGTCGTTTACAATGTCTACTCGGTTCTTTGATGGACCCCCCCCCCCTCCCCACAGCAGTATCACACCCATCCAACAAGTCTGCTGTTTAATATCCCTTGACACCAGCATGTTCTGGCATAAAAAAAAAAACAACAACAAACAAACAACTGTCATAGTTGTCATCGTGGATTTCTTCATCGATTTAAGCTAACACCTTTTCATGGGCATGTAGCTTCTTCAGCATGTCGTAAAGTCATTTAGTATGCACATATGCGTATAGTCATGGCTCGAGACACAGACATTCACTAGGGCCTGTTTCCTTAGCGACTCAATGAACATGATCAAGAGGATAGAGGAGGGGTCGATCCGAAGAGAATGGTTGCTGCCTCTGGAGCGGTCTCGGCTGGCAAAGATTAGTTTCAATTTCGTGCGAGGGCATGCGGGAGTACAAGGAAATGAGCGGGCTGACAAGCTCGCAGGTGAGGCTACTGTGGAGGGCGGACGCGCCATGGACCAGGCTGACATTCTGAATGCTCTACGAGAAGTGAGACTTTTGCGAGAACCAAGTGATGACTGTGAATCTACAACAATGGCCAGACTGCGAGAGCAGCAAATTAAAAGAGGTGTGGCCAAACAAGAACACTACGCAGGAAGCCAAAGAAGATTGATAAACCAACACAGAACTGGCGTCGTTAGCCAATACACGCTGCGGGATTTGCTGAGGAGGGGATCCGAGCACTTACGGACTGAATGGTTCGATGTGCAATGAGGATGATCTGTCGACTAACTAACATATGCGTATAGTCATCCTTTTACAACCAATGTACATATGCGTATAGTCATCCTTTTACAACCAATGTACTCTGATGGTCACAGTTGGTGTCTCCATGTTAGGCTACTAGTTGTCGAAAATGCCCCACGGGATTTCTGAAATATTCAGCCTTTATAACGTCTTGAGACAGCACCACTGAATTCCTGAAATATTCAGCCGATACAACGTATTTATACAGCACAATTGAATACCTGAAATATTCAGCTTTACAATGTGTTGAAAAAGCAAAACTGAATTCATGAAATATTCACCTTTACAAAGTGGCGAGAAAGTCCAAGATACGAGCCATCGGTAAATATTATATCATCGCCATTACGGAGTGTCGCCATGGCCGAATGGATAAGAACGCGATTTCTAAATATCCGGTGTGCTCATGCCGAGGTAGAGGGTTCAACTCTTACACCGGTCAGCAGGACTAAAATGTTGTCTTCTCGTCTCTGACTTGCGGACGTAAATTGCAAGCGCCTCTGAAGTTAGAGTGGGTTCACCTGATGGAGAGGGACACATGTAATCCACACGTAAAAATCAGTCAATTGCACTAGAAGCAATAGCACGGGTATGGACCGCGCTTGACTTTAGCTAAAAAAAAAACAACCACCCCAATATTCAGCGACCAGGGCGCTGACGTCAGCAGCTACTGTAGAAGGGAACTGCTCCCTGCATTGCCTAAGAATGCTGCTGTTCACTTCCAGTACTTTACGGCATGTGTGTGTTGTCCTGTACCCTCCAATGTTTATTTTCATAACCTCTAGCATTGGCATGTGTTACTTTAACCCACTGTAACCCAGTTATTTCTTTAACTACGCCTCTTCTGTATGGCAATTTATTTATTGAGTATAAAGAGTTAATCCTTACCAAGATTAACCCTTTAAACACTGACCCAAACGACGCTCCAAGCCAACGCAATCTGTCACTGTCAGGGAAGACTCTCTCAAGAGCAAACGAACCAATCACAAGCAAACACTCGCAGCCACACAACCACACACATAGAAACCCGTTTAATATCAACTGTTTCATTTTCTTCCTACGGCGCATTATTTAATCCAGTCCAAGATTAGCCCATACAACTCTAGCCTAAACATTAATCCAAGCCAACATATTTTGTCTGTCCTCGCGGGGAAATTCCTGTGCAGGCGAAATGAAGCAATCACCTACAAATTTGATGTAGATCTATCAACTCTGGCCTCCTATACTAAATCTATCAACTCATGTCTTTCCCCAGATTTTGGCGTGGCTACAGGAAAACGCACCGAATACAAGCCGCACAGCTTACCAGGGCCCGCCTCGCGTATATCAAATTCTTCAGCGTTACTAAGGTAGTGAGGGCAAGATACAATTACTGGCTTCCGCTGTATTTATCGTCTGTGTCAACGGTTCCCAAAATGTGTCCAAAACTTATAACTTCACAGATTCAGTGCCGAAAAAATGGAGGTTTGTACCAAGCAACAATTAATCAATCATGTGCCATGCTGGAAAGCGCGGGCGGTCATGACTCGCCATTTCACTCGATCACCAGAGTCGTGGATCAGATCAGTGTTCCTGTCTCGACCATGCCATGTGGCCAAGCCATCCAGGTATTTACTTCTCGGTCTTCCCCTTGGTCTGTTCCCTTCGATCTTGCCAGTTGTCACCAAGTTCTCCAATCCATTTCTTCTCATAACATGTCCAAAAAATTTTGACTGTCTACGTCTAATGTCTCTAATCAATTTATGATTTTCATTTGTCTCCTGTAGTACTTGGTCATTGGTTTTTCTATCTGTCCATGGTATTCTTTGCATTCTCTTAAAAAACCATATTTCCACAGTCATCTGATGTTTTTCAGCTTGACTGCTCGTTGTCAAAGTTTCACATCCATACAAAAGAACAGGCTCTATGTAGCACCTCAACACTATTTTTTTCCGTTTCAGTTGACATATTTTTATTGGTCAGTATGTGTTTCAACATCTACAAGTTTATATAAGCATAGCTCTGGACACAATTTACACATCCACTGCGGGGTTATGCTTAGTGTTTGAAGTTATCGTTATTGCTATAAAGAAATGTAAAGTACTCACGCAGCAATACCCAGTCAGGGTGAGCCGACAAAGACTCAACGATACCCGACAACAAAGAAGGGAGAAAAAGAATATATATATATATTTAAAAAAATATGCCGAATAGACCCTGCTATGGTTTAGGGGAAGAGGAAGTGAATTAGAACTACGCAGCATGATCGCTGGAGATTATACTGCGGTTTTGATTGGGGAATTATATATCTACACCAACCTATTGACGTATCTATTCCAATCTTATTCCGATAGATGGACGCCCTTTCCAGAACTCAGAAGTCCTGAGCGTCAGCGCACTCACAGTCCTCTATGGGATTCTTAAAAGAACAACAATAAACAATAATTTCGCCCTATTGTAAGCTTAGTTTATCCAGGTCCGAGGAAACGGAACCAGATGAAGAAGCCGACTATGTAAACGATGGACAGAGGGATCACCAGTGTCCATGGGAATGACGATACATGAACCCATAAACGGGCACTCTCCCACTGTTTATGCTTCAACTCGACACCGCAAGGTACAAGATGAGATGAGATGAGATGAGATGAGATGAGATGAGGAAATGCAACTTAAAGACTAACTTGGCAGGACAGAGCAGGCCCTAAGTCTGGGATGGAAGCTCCGACAGGCGGACAGTTACAGTTTTGCTTTGCTGATGAGGCAGCTTCTGCAGCTTGTCTTTTCCCGGATGTATTGGTGTTACCTTTCCTCTGGAGTAAACTAGACAGGCAAAGAGAGGGATCATGCTGCATGGACAACACGTGATCTCTACAATTCAGCCCAGGCTTTGTGCTTTGGAGGGGTTATTATGTGTTTATGTGAATCACAATGTAACAAACTATTGTCTGTGAAGACAACAAGGCTCCTTTATACGTTTAGTAACACGGCTTGACGTGGGTTTGGGGGAGGGCGGGGGATGTGCCTTACTGAGGGACAAAAAGCTGAAGATGAAGTTCCGTAAAAGAGAAATACAACAGTAAAGAGAAATACGTCAATAAAGAGAAATACATCAATAAATAGAAATACATCAGTATAGCAAAATACATCAATAAAGAGAAATACAAGAAATACATCAATAAAGAGAAATACATCAATAAAGAGAAATACATCAATGAAGAGAAATACACCAGTAAAGAGAAACACAACAATAAAAAGAAATACATCAATAAAGAGAAATACGTCAATAAAGAGAAATACATCAATAAAGAGAAACACATCAATAAAATGAAACACATCAATAAAGAGAAATACATCAATAAAGAGAAATACAAGAAATACATCAATAAAGAGAAATACGTCAATAAAGAGAAATACATCAATAAAGAGAAACACATCAATAAAGAGAAATACATCAATGAAGAGAAATACATCAATGAACAGAAACACATCAATAAAAAGAAATACATCAATAAAGAGAAATACACTAATAAAGAGAAATACACAAATAAAGAGAAATACACCAATAAAGAGAAATACATCAATGAAGAGAAATACATCAATAAAGAGAAATACATCAATAAAGAGAAATACATCAATAAAGAGAAATACGTCAATAAAGAGAAATACATCAATAAATAGAAATACATCAGTATAGCAAAATACATCAATAAAGAGAAATACAAAAAATACATCAATAAAGAGAAATACATCAATAAAGAGAAATACAAGAAATACATCAATAAAGAGAAATATATCAATAAAGAGAAATACAAGAAATACATCAATAAAGAGAAATACTTCAATAAAGAGAAATACACCAATAAATAGAAATACACAAATAAAGAGAAATACATCAATAAAGAGAAATACATCAATAAACGGCTCTTGTACACGCCTCTGTGGCGAAGGCGTAACGAATGCAATTCGCAATCTTGCATACCGCGTTCGAAACACAGCTACGTGCAATTTGGAAGCAGGTCGTGCGCTAATTTCATACAGGTATGAGTGCAGGTCATTCAGAAAGCAATGGCAAACTACTGAACGTAAACCTGCGGAAAACACACACACACACACACATTCACACACACACACACACACACACACACACACACACACACACACTGTACACGCCTGACGTCGACTTTGATGCTAGAACCATATCTGTAGGTTTATATAAACATCACTCAGGGATCGCGTCTACAAGTTTATATAAACATAGTCCTGGACACATTTTACACATTTACTGCAGGATACTATCTATAAATTGACATAAACATAGCTCTGGACACAATTAAGACATTTACTGCGGGATCATGTCTATAAAAATGTCGCTTAAAAGTCGACAGGGTCGACTTCATTGCACCGGGTTTTATCCCATATGGCTCGGTCTCTTTCCGCAGCGCGGAAAGCGTCGCACAAAGCACGAACTCCGTAGCTCTACCGACGACCCACAGAAGTCTCCGAAAAATTTAACTCGTGAACCGAAGGACGCGGTCCGGAATCGAACCCACAACCTTCGGAGCCCGAGTTAAACGGCTTGACCACTTCGCCACGGGGACTCCGACCATATCTATAAGTTGACAGAAACATATCTCTGGACACAATTTACACATTCCCTGCGGGGTTATGCTCAGTGTTTGAAGTTATCGTTATTGCTATAAACAAATGTAAAGTACTCACGCAGTATCGCCCAGTCAGGGTGAGTCGACAAAGACTCAACGGTACCCGACAACAAAGAGGGGAGAAAAAAACCCAGTCCTTTTTAGCACTAACTCGAAAGAGAGCAAAGAAAGGAGAGATAATAATAATAATAATAATAATAATAATAATAATAATAATAATAATAATAATAATAAAACGAACCTCATTTATAACCGACGCTGGAGAGGCAGTTTGAACGAGGTTGAATATCTCCACCCCCCTCCCCCCTGATTTATAAGAGTATCTCATTGCCACATATACCTAAATATCACGTTCATTTTCTTTCATATTAATTTCTAATTGACTACTTGTTCAAATTCACTATACAAATTCGGGATATTCAGTTAGCACTTATATTCACAATTAACCAGTCATTATGTTCATTGTTACTGTTTGCACATGTATACTGCTGCTGCGTTATTATTTGAGCTGGTATCATTTGAGCCGTTCACAGACATAGATAGCTTCATTATGTTCATAGTCATTGGTTTAATATGTATATAATCAACACTTCAGGATATTCTATTTATCGTAAAATTATGTTCGCAATGTCTGCTTCAGTTGATAATAATAACTAATTCACTATCTTGACACCTCACTTCACTGTCTTGACACTTCACTGTCTTGACACTTCACTTCACTGTCTTGACACCTCACTTCACTATCTTGACACTTCACTGTCTTGACACTTCACTGTCTTGACACCTCACTTCACTATCTTGACACTTCACTGTCTTGACAATTCACTGTCTTGACACCTCACTTCACTATCTTGACACCCCACTTCACTTTTTTGACACCTCACTTCACTATCTTGACACTTCATTGTCTTGATACTTCACTATCTTGACACCTCACTTCACTGTCTTGACACCTCACTTCATTATCTTGACACCTCACTTCACTATCTTGACACTTCACTGTCTTGACACTTCACTATCTTGACACCTCACTTCACTGTCTTGACACCTAACTTCACTATCTTAACACCTCACTTCACTATCTTGACACCCCACTTCACTTTTTTGACACCTCACTTCACTATCTTGACACTTTACTGTCTTGACACTTCACTTCACTATTTTGACACCTCACTTCACTATCTTGACACCTCACTTCACTGTCTTAACACTTCACTGTCTTGACACTTCACTTCACTATCTTGACACTTCACTTCACTGTCTTGACACCTCACTTCACTGTCTTGACACCTCACTTCACTGTCTTGACACTTCACTGTTTTGACACTTCACTTCACTATCTTGACACCTCACTTCACTATCTTGACACTTCACTTCACTGTCTTGACACTTCACTGTCTTGACACCTCACTTCACTGTCTTGACACCTCACTTCACTGTCTTGACACCTCACTTCACTGTCTTGACACTTCACTTCACTATCTTGACACCTCACTTCACTATCTTGACACCTCACTTCACTGTCTTGACACCTCACTTTATTATCTTGACACTTCACTGTCTTGACACTTCACTTCACTGTCTTGAAACATCACTTCACTGTCTTGACACTTCACTGTCTTGACACTTCACTTCACTATCTTGACAACTCACTTCACTGTCTTGACACCTCACTTTATTATCTTGACACTTCACTATCTTGACACCTCACTTCACTGTCTTGACACTTCACTTAACTGTCTTGACACTTCACTGTCTTGACACCTCACTTCACTGTCTTGACACTTCACTTCACTATCTTGACACTTCACTTCACTGTCTTGACACCTCACTATCTTGACACCTCACTTCACTGTCTTGACACTTCACTTCACTATCTTGACACTTCACTATCTTGACACCTCACTTCACTATCTTGACACTTTACTTCACTGTCTTGACACCTCACTATCTTGACACCTCACTTCACTGTCTTGACACCTCACTTCACTGTCTTGACACTTCACTATCTGGACACCTCACTTCACTGTCTTGACACCTCACTTCACTGTCTTGACACCTCACTTCACTGTCTTGACACTTCACTGTCTTGACACCTCACTTCACTGTCTTGACACTTCACTTCATTATCTTGACACTTCACTATCTTGACACCTCACTTCACTATCTTGACACCTCACTATCTTGACACCTCACTTCACTGTCTTGACACCTCACTTCACTGTCTTGACACTTCACTGTCTTGACACTTCACTATCTTGACACCTCACTTCACTGTCTTGACACCTCACTTCACTGTCTTGACACCTCATTTCACTGTCTTGACACCTCACTTTATTATCTTGACACTTCACTATCTTTATACCTCACTTCACTGTGGTGGTTGATCTTACGTATATTTCATTATTTAACATTTACAATAAAATAACATAAAAATAAAAACACTGTCATCTACTGGCTATAATACCTTGCGGTATAGGACAGGGGGCGGGGGGGGGGGGTCTTGAGCCCGGGGAATTAAGGCCGCCTGGCTAGTGCAGTCGCCTCCAACTGTGCGGGATAGGGATTTCTTTTTGCCCGCTACATAAAAATTGAGGATTCGAACCAAAGTCTCTCGAAAGAGAACACGGTTTTCTTAGCCGCTCCTCTATCTCGACATTTTACTTCACTGTTGTGTTTACAACACAATCTTCCTACCAACTCTATGCTACCAATCACAACAACAGAAATGAGGTTCCTGAGAAGAATACTCAACGTATCAAGAAGAGATAAGATCAGAAATGAAGAAATCAGGACTAAAGTGGGGGTTAAAGCAGCACTAGATTTTATTAGAAAGCAGCAAGTCAAATGGTTTGGCCATGCAAGTAGGTTACCAGTCAACAGCATACCACAACAAGCAATGATGTACAGACCAGATGGAAACAGAGGAAGAGGCCGACCACGTAAACGTTGGACGGAGGGAATAGCAGAGTCCATGGGAATATCGATATATGAAGCCCATAATCGGGCACTCTCACGATGTTTATACTTCATCTCGACACTGCAAGGTACAAGAGGAACATGATGAGATGAGATGAGATGAGTTGTTTTTGGTATTATTTTATCATTTACTACTATATCATTATTTATCATTTCCCACTGTATTAAAAAGTTAGTTCAATATCCTTAGCAGTCAACTCCAACATTTTTGGCCTATTTGTGATTCCATGCCAATTTTACGTTCAGTAATTTGCCATTGCTTTCTGAACGACCGGCACTCATACCATTGTATGGAAACTAACGCAGCGTTGTCTGCTTCCAAATCGCCCGCAGCTATGTTTCGAACGCGATATTTGGGATTACGAATTACACTCGTAACTCCTTCGACACAGAGCCTATGAACAGTTCAAATAATAACAGCGAATATAATAACGCAATAACAACATACATACCTAAATAGTAACAGCGAATATAATAACGCAGTAACAGCATATACACCTAAACATTAACTCTGAATGTAACAACGCAGTAACAGCATACACACCTAAACAAAAACAGCGAATATAATAACGCAAACAGCATATATAACTAAACATTAACAATGAATACAATAACGTAGTAACAGCATGCATATCTAAACATTAACAGCGAATATAATAACGCACACAGCATATATACCTAAACATCAACACCAAATATAATAACGCAGTAACAGCATACATACCTAAACATTAACAGCGAATATAATAACGCTGTAACAGCATACACACCTAAACAAAAGCAGCGAATATAATAACGCAAACAGCATATATACCTAAACATTATCAATGAATATAATAACGCGGTAACAACATACCTACCTAAACATTAACAACGAATATAATAAACAGCATATATACCTAAATATTAACAGTGAATATAATGAGGGGATAACTGTTACTTTAGTATGGGAGTTACAACAGCGCAGGGGCTAGTAGGATTCTTCTGGAACAGACAGGGTAACAGAAATAGTGGGAGACTTGGGACACGAAGACGAGAATTGGAGAAGGAGACAGCATCGTGGAAGGGATTGGGGGGGGGGGGGAGGAGGGGGGCTGGTGTTAGCTGCATGAGGCAGAAGATCTGGCAACAAACCCAGAGCCTTGTCGGAAACCCCCAAAAAAGAGGGGGGGGGGAGGTTTATAACGTCGTCCTCGTGAAAGAGCTGTCTGCGTGATGATAATGCATCCGGAGGTGCGAGAGTGAGAAGGGGGAGGAGGAGAAGTAGGAAGAAGACGAGAAGAAGAAGTAGAGGAAGAAGAAGAAGAAGAAGAAGAAGAAGAAGAAGAAGAAGAAGAAGAAGAAGAAGAAGAAGAAGAAGAAGAAGAAGAAGAAGAAGAAGAAGGAGGAGGAGGAGGAGAAGAAGAAGAAGAAGAAGAAGAAGAAGAAGAAGAAGAAGAAGAAGAAGAAGAAGAAGAAGAAGAAGAAGAAGAAGAAGAAGAAGAAGAAGAAGAAGAAGAAGAGGAAGAAGAAGAAGAAGAAGAAGAAGAAGAAGAAGGAGGAGGAGGAGGAGGAGGAGGAGGAGGAGGAGGAGGAGGAGGAGGAGGAGGAGAAGACTAAACTTCTATAGCAATGAACACAACTGCAATTAAAACAGTGACCCCATTTCTGGTTTGTGACGGAAAGCTGTATGAAATGACCGATGACGACACACAGCTTGCCAGTACAGGGACCAAGTTGTGTGCATGACAGACCCAGCTATATGATCCAGGGAGTTACCACTGCGGGATACTAACGCTGTAAGTGATCAGGTGTTCAGTAACTATCTGGGAGACACAGATATAGGGTTGTATCTAGAGTAAACATCTGGGACACACAGATATAGAGTTGTATCTAGAGTAACTATCTGGGACACACAGATATAGAGTTGTATCTCGAGTAACTATCTGGGACACACATATGTAGAGTTGTATCTAGAATAACTATCTGTGAATGCCAGACTTAATGTTGCATCAATAGTAACTTTCTGGAACACACAGATACAGAGTTGTATCTAGAGTAACTGTCTGTGAATGAAAGACTAAAGCGGCATCTACAGCAACTATCTCGGTATTGACGACTTAAAGTTGCATCTCGAATAAGAATAAAACAATATTAAGAAATAACAAGGGTAAACGGAAGTCTGTTGTCCGTAAAGTCACCTTCATCTTCGTCCCGGGACATGCGGGAGTCGAGGGAAATGAACGAGCTGATAAACTGGCTGGCTCTGCATCCCCTGTAGATGGCCAGCCCATGGATCGTGCGGATGTTATTAACGTCCTCAAAGATATGGTGAGAACAGAGGACTTTGACGTCAGTGATTCCACATCGCTGTCCAGGATGAAAGACCTGGGAGTAAGAATCGGCACGGCCAGACGCGAGAGGTACATCGGGAAAACAAGGCGCCTCGGCAACCAACACAGAACTGGCACTATTAGCCACCGGACTCTGATGCATATGCTGGGGGGAGGATCTGAGCACCTATGAACATTTCCGGAGTGCAATGAAGATACCCCAACTGATAACTGAACTGAACTAACTGAAGGGTAAACGGACAAAGTAATAACTGCCTGGATCTGATAGAATTTATTTAAGAAATAACTGCATGGAAATTAATTTGTTTAAGTAATAATTGTCTCCATCTAAAGTAGGTGGTGGTTAAAGTAATAATTGTCTGCATCTAAAGTAGGCAAAACAATGACTGTCTGGAACTGAAGGAGTTAAAGTATTGACAATCTGGACCTGAAAGAGTTACAGTAATAATTGTCTGGGGCTGAAGACATGAAGACAACTGAATGTGTTTTAGTCATATATAGAGTAGCTACTGGACAGTTGATGAATGGACAGTTGATGAACTGATCCCTATATACATGGTTCGTGTCATTCATTCATTCATTCATTCATTCATTCATTCATTCATTCATTCATGCATTCATTCATTCTGTAGTATGTCCTTTACAGAACCTCGCTCCCATAACAACCTTCCGGAAAACCTCTCGATCATAAGCAAGATGTCCCGCATCCGATACACCCATCTGGAGATCATCCGCCACATCCTGCACCCATCTTCTCTTTGGCCTTCCTCTTCCTCTCTTCTCAGGCATAAACCCCTCCATGATTGTTCTCTCCAAAGTTTCGTGACGTTTCAAGTGACCAAAATATTTCAATTTTCTTTGTTTTATCGTTTTTAATAGCCAACCTTCTTCAATAGTCAGATCTTGACGTATGGATGCATTTGTTCTTTTCTGTATCAAGATATTCTTAGAACCCGTCTATAACATTTATATTCAACGGTATTTATGCGCTGTTGAGCTTGTTTAGTAAGTGTCCAGGTCTCACAGGCGTATGTTGCAATGGGAAAGATGCAGGATCTTAAAAACCGAAGCTCTATCTGTCTCTCTTCCACATCAGTCATTAGTAAAACATTTCATTCAGGCGCATTGCTAGAGATGCGAACCGTTGCGCAATTATGTATCTGACCCACTATCTACCAACTCGACCATAATGCCGCATATCTCACAATCAATATATAAAATATCGACTGCCTATACATTGTTACCTAATTAGTTTTTTTGGTTCTTAGATGTTTTAATTATGAGCGCGCATTGAGAACAGTGGCAATGGATGTATAATCTTGTGAGGACTATACATGTAATTTGCTAGCTTAACAAATATATCAGTTATTCGTGAATTTGAAACAGTAACTTATCGACTAATTAATTTAAATGTGTTCCATATTCTCGTACGGACTGAATAGTGTATAAGTAATGTATTGGATAATGAATAAACATAAAAGCAACATTTATAGGCAGCTGACATGGTTCGTAGAATCACACGAAATGACACTTCCCACGAAAGGTCTGTGTAGACACTGACAACTTATTAATGACAAGAGCAATACCTCAAGTCATTCAGAAAAAAAAACAGCGGCTGCAACAGGATATAACAATATGTGAGTGACACCTTGAAGTCTTGACAGACCAAAGTATGTGAGTTGGAATGTGGCCAATATTCCATCACAATGCCTGGGCAGAGCTTCAGAGAAACATGTGGTGCCCAAACGACATGTTCCCTCTCTCGGCCTAATCTTGTGTTTTCCAGAGGAATGGGTAACCAATACGTCTGGCACAAGTTAGGCTGCAGACGCTTGCGGCACAGCGTCAAACCTTCGAGACCTCGCCACCACGAGCAGGTGGCGAGTGATGGCCAGACCATGGAATCTAAGGGACCCCGCTTAGAGGCGTTCAGCCAGGTCCCACAGGTGAGGATCTCGTACGCGCATGGACCGTAAGGACGCGTACTATATAACAATATAAATTGGAAGGGAGAGTGAGTTCCCTTGAGCAAGATGGCGGGACATTTCTTCGTCCCGTAAAATGGAACGTGTTTTTTCCGAAATGTGTATGGATTAAGTGTTTTTTCGTGGTGAAATGGAGTTCGGACCGTGCAACGGAGTTCGTGCACGCGCGTCCGGTCTTCTTTCGGCGTATCATCGGCGCCCGGTGGCGATAGTTAAGCCTAACATGACGGCCAGACGACAAGCTAGGACACAACGTGGTAAGAGGGCGGGCGCGCGCAGAAGGCGCTTAAAATGTGACAGATTGGGTATCGGAAATGTTCGAGTACTGTACTGGAACTGTGCATCATTTAGTCAACGCCGACCCATTCTTGAAAAACTACTCTACGGAAACGATATTGTAGTCTTGCAAGAAACACACCTCACCGACGGAACAGTCAATGTGGCGGGATTTCAGGGTTTCCTTAACAGGCGGCACCTCGGACAGGCCATTCTGGTCCGCGACAACATACTAGTGTCTGAGATCGATATGTCCGCCTGGAACAGCGATGCCCTGCAAGTGCAGGCATTAAGAATAATGACACCAGTGCAGCTTGTAATCGTTAACGTCTATGCGCGAAATGGGAAGGTCGACGTGCGACAATGGCAGAGTTTGTTCGATATGGATGAAAGGCATATCATCTACTGCGGGGACTTCAATGCCAGAGGCAGTCAATGGGGGAATTGCATCACCAATAGACAGGGAGAAGATTTGGAGGACGCCCTGGCATCTGCTGCCCTAATCTGTCTGAATGATGGGAAGGTCACTAGAATGGCCACTCGACCAGGCGACTCTGACAGCATCATTGACTTGGCTCTGGTGTCGCCAACCATCGCACCAAGATGCCGGTGGGGCACACTGGGATACCACGATAGTGACCACTACCCTTGTGTCATCCTGATCAAGAAAGACGGGGCCATGAGTCAAAGAAACAAGACCAATGCCTTCCCGTACGACACCACTGGTCAAGACGCCATAAGCAAGATCAGAAGAAGGAAACTAACTTCCTCCCGTAGGAGACAAGAAAGATGGCTGCAGCCACCATGGTGGAATGGAGAGGTCGAGAAGGTGTGGCTGGGAAAGAGGCAGGCTGTCAAAGACTGGCAAAAGGCCAGAAAGGCTAACATGCCACAGGTTGAATTGGCGAACCTGAAGACTGAGGTCGTTAGGACGACGACTTTATTCAAATCCTGCGCCAAACAGGCCAAGGCCGACAAATGGGACGAGTTCTGCAGGAAGGTGTGCTCCGAGCAATCTCTTACGACATTCTGGCGCCTCCACAAGAGCATGAACGGTGCTGCACAACGTAGGGGTATTCCAGACTTTCAAGGCACAGACCTCGCATGGAAAAAGTCGGATGCGGATAAAGGTAAGGCCCTTCTTGCACGCTACATAGAACAGACTGACCAGAAAGACGAGCCCGCCAGACAGAGGACCACAACAACACTCTCTCAGTTGTGCGAGGGGGTCGGGACAGACGAAGAATGGACGATCACAGTTGACATATTGCGTGCTATGCTCAAGAAATCACCTAACACCGCCCCAGGCCCAGACGGCATCCGATATGGTGACCTAATGGTGATATCAGATGATGACATGGAAGAACTGGCCAGAGAATTCAACACCAGTATCCAGAGGGGTCAGGTCAAAGAAGAATGGCTACACAGCTACCTGCTGCCGCTGCCAAAACCGAACAAAGACCACTCCAAGATAAGCGGCTACAGAATCATTACGATGCAGAATACTGTTGGCAAGCTACTGGAGAAAATTGTAGCACACAGACTTGCTTGGGACTTGGAACAGCTCGGCTGCTTCCCGCCCACACTTGGAGGATACAGACGCAACAAAGAGTCATGGCTGAATGCGGCGGTCTTTGCTCAAGATGTTTACGAAGGATTTCAGGTCAGAGAAGAGACATGTGCGGCCGCCATAGACTTAGAGGACGCATATAACAGAGTATCCTTCGAGCACTTGATGCAAACCCTCCTCAGACTGAAAGTGCACCCTCACCTTGTACGATGGATAGCTGCAGTTCTACTCCAAAGGAAGGTGGTGCTAAGATGCGGGAGTTGGTCTTCTGAGCCGATAACGATATGTCCAGGATTGCCGCAGGGTTCACCTCTGTCACCAGTACTATTCAACGTGTATACGGTGCCGATCACTGAACAACAGTTGGATGGGAGGGGTAGGACTCTATCATTCGTTGACGACATCCTCGTGTATCGACAGGGTCGAGATAGACAGGCGGTTGCCAACTATATGCAGGGCGAACTAGATCGAATTTCCTCATGGTGTGCTGATGCCGATGCCCTTGTCAATCCTGCAAAGGCAACGGTTACATGGTTCTCACTAAACAACCATATTGTGAAAACAGACCTGCCGGCAGTAAGAATGGATGGGAGCATTCTGAGTAGAACCCAGTCAATGACATATCTTGGCGTGAGGCTTGATCGTAGCCTGTCCTTCAGAGATCATGTCGATTATGTCATAACGAAGGCTCGAAAAGGTTTGGCAGCAATGAGAGTCATGGCGAGTGCAAATATCGAGCAAAGACTGCTATTACTTCTGTTCCAAGGACTTGTGCTTTCACGCATCGAGTATGCCCTGGCCATCCTCACTGTCAGCCCTACACAGATTGGAAGACTTGAAAAGGTACAAAACGAAGCCATGCGCATCATTTTGGGCTGCACGAGAGACACCAGCTGTGTAGCAATGAGATACCTCCTTGACTTCCCGACAATGGAACACAGGATCAAGATCTGGAGAGCTCGTGCATACTTAAAAATAAGTGCAGATGAGCAGCACCCTCTGCATGACGCTGTATTCAGAGAAAAGGGTGACAGGCTAAAGAGGGGCAAATCATGGATGGGTCGGGCGGAAGATGTCGTCGGACAGGTCTGCAGTCTTACCAGTATCAACCCCGGCAAGGAATGGGTGCCGATGCCTCCAGCTTTTAAGTGTACCTTCTCCTGCATTATCACACTCGACAGACGGTGCAGAGAGCAGAACCCTGCCGCTGTCAATGCAGAGGTTAACGCGCTCATCTATGATCACTCAGATAGCCCCGAAGTGCTCATCTATACAGATGGATCTGTTGTAAAGCAGCAGAGAAGTGCGTGGGCATTTACAGCCCGTTCAGCGGGCCGAACCGTTCAAGAATCCAGTGGTGCCCACTCCATGACCACGAGCAGCATGACGATGGAGGTGATGGCAGTTACACAGGCTTTCATATGGCTGGAATCACAACATTATACCAACGTGTGTGTACTAAGTGATTCAATGAGCATGATTCAGAAGGTCGAAGCTGGATCTGTACGTAGACAGTGGACTGAGTCGCTGCGGAAGTCTGTTGTCCGCAAAGTCACCTTCATCTTCGTCCCGGGACATGCGGGAGTCGAGGGAAATGAACGAGCTGATAAATTGGCTGGCTCTGCACCCCCTGTAGATGGCCAGCCCATGGATCGTGCCGATGTTATTAACGCCCTTAAAGATATGGCGAGAACAGAGGATTTTGACGCCAGTGATTCCACATCGCTTTCCAGGATGAAAGACCTGGGAGTAAGAATCGGCACAGCCAGACGCGAGAGGTACATCGGGAAAACAAAGCGCCTCGTCAACCAACACAGAACTGGCACTATTAGCCACCGGACGCTGATGCATATGCTGGGGGGAGGATCTGAGCACCTATGGACATGTCCGGAGTGCAACGAAGATACCCCAGCTGATAACTAACTAACTAACTAACTAAACTAATATAAATTGGAAACAAATAGGTATATGTAGCTCCTGCGAGACGAAACATACTAAACACAGACACGTTGCACATACCTTACAAGGAAATCCATCGTAGACAGGTGAAAACAAAGTCAGTGGCTTATCCAAAATCAGAAGCAATCAATAAATATATAAAATTGAAATAATAAAATAAAACACACACAAATACGTACAGTCCTATTGTACATATTTGTGTGTGTTTTATTTTATTATTTAAATTTTACATATTTATTGATTGCTTCTGATTTTGGATAAGCCACTGACTTTGTTTTCACCTGTCTACGATGGATTTCCTTGTAAGGTATGTGCAACGTGTCAGTGTTTAGTATATTTCTTCTCGCAGGAGCTAAATATACCTATTTGTTTCCAGTTCATTCTGAAGTCATTCAGTTGCATATCCTTTACAGAACGTAGCACTCAACCGCAGCATTTTTAACTGTTTGTAATTTCTTAGCAATTTGTACGTTTAGTAGTTTGCCATTGTTGTCTGAACGATCCAAATTCATGCCATTGCATGAAAACCAACGGAAGGCCGTCTACTTCCAAATCACCCGCAGCTGTGTTTCGAACTGGGTATGCGGACTTGCGAGTTGCCCTCGTTACCCCTCGGCTACAGCGGTACATCCTACAATCTGTCTATAATCAACTACTTTAATCTCCAAATATCAACAATTTAGAAAGCACTCTCGCTATTTGATTCTATGTTTATGTTCTCTCTCTCTCTCTCTCTCTCTCTCTCTCTCTCTCTCTCTCTCTCTCTCTCTCTCTCTGTTTCACTCTCTCTCTCTCTCTCTCTGCGCGCGTGTGTGTGTGCGCGCGCGCGTGTGTAAATAATTACCAACGAAAAAATGGGAAATGTGTTTCCGTGTCTTATTTTTACAATAATTAAAACGAATGTTAATTAGTTGAAAATGCCCTTCCGTATAAAAATTGTTCAGAACTCACATTAACATTTGTTTATGTTATTTCTTATCTCATCGTGTTCCTCTTGTACCTTGCAGTGTCTATGTGAAGCATAAACAGCTGGAGAGTGCCCGTTTATGGGCTTCATAAACAATATTATTTCTACAAGTAAATAATTAAGAACTTATCTATGGACAATTTATTTTTTATATTGCAATAATTGAAAGCGCACTTTAATAAATGGGAAATCTGCTTTATTTATTTAAATAATTCAGAACGTTTAAATAAATGGAAACGAGTTTTCAATATTTACATAACGCATAGTACAAAACGGAGAAGGTGTTGTCAATATACAAATAATTACGAAGTCGTATTAATAAACGGAATTTACCCTCTGTACATATAAATAATTGATAACGCATATTTATAAATGCATTATTAGTTTATACATATCAATAAGTATTTCAGTAATTAAAAACCTATATTAACAAAGAAAAATGTATATTTTAAAAAAATAATATAAGAATCCAGATGCCAATCTTGCTCTTAGACAACTTATAGAAACATCAATTGAATTCAATAAAACACCCTACTTAGCCTTTGTCAACCAAGAAAAGGCATTCAATAGAAAAGATAGATGTGTTTTCCAGAGGAATGGGTAACCAATACGTCTGGCACAAGGTAGGCTGCAGACGCTTGCGGCTCAGCGTCAAACCTCCGAGACCTCGCCTCCACGAGCAGGTGGCGAGCGATGGCCAGACCCTGACACCCAAGGGACCCGGCTTAGAAACGTTCAGCCAAGTCCCACAGGTGAGGACCTCGTACGCTCCTGGACCTTAAGGACATGTACACCTGTCAATCACAAGTGTCCAGACCTGTGTAAAGCGTGCACTATTGTCAGACTCCCCGCCTGACTTTAGCGGATCCCGCAACCAGTGGGAATAGGCCCGCCGGAGATACCTCAGGAGATATTGCTCGTCTATTGCGAGCACATCTCCCATCCTTCAACTGTGCGGATCTCGCAACCGGCGAGAATAGGCCCGCCGGAGATATTGTTCGTCTACTGCGGACAAATCTCTACCGAGACTGAATAAGTAAAGAAACGATAAAAGTAGTGATATTTCAATTGCGCTTGCGCTCCCACCTATGCTACACCCTTCATGTGTCTTCACAAAGTCGGACTAGAGTCAAGCTCAACAGGGTCTTCTTTTGCCGCTGATTTTACCAAGCCCGTTCCCTTGGCTGTTACACACCTAACAAACTTATGTAGAAGCTTAAATTACAACAGTGAATGCATAGTGAGAGCAACTGGCGGACACTCAGAACCCTTCACCATAAGATCTGGAGTACGACAAGGTTGTGTCCTGTCTCTTCTCTTGTTCATAACTATATAGACAGCATATGTAAAGAAACCAGCCAAACAGAGACCGCAAGAACACCGCATTAAGAACAGAACACAGAAGAAGAACCGTCGCAAATTACACCATTAAAGCACTCCTATTTGCTGACAATCAAGCACTAATAGCAAAGTCAGAAGATGAATTACAAACAGAATTACAAACAGAACTACAAACATAATTACAAACAGAATTACAAGCAGAATTACAAGCAGAACTACAAACAGAACTACAAACAGAATTACAAACATAATTACAAGCAGAATTACAAGCAGAATTACAAGCAGAATTACAAGCAGAATTACAAGCAGAACTACAAACAGAACTACAAACAGAATTACAAACAGAACTACAAACATAATTACAAACAGAATTACAAGCAGAATTACAAGCAGAACTACAAACAGAACTACAAACAGAACTACAAACAGAATTACAAACAGAATTACAAACAGAATTACAAACAGAATTACAAACAGAATTACAAACAGAATTACAAACAGAATTACAAGCAGAATTACAAGCAGAATTACAAACAGAATTACAAACAGAATTACAAACAGAATTACAAACAGAATTACAAACAGAATTACAAACAGAATTACAAACAGAATTACAAGCAGAATTACAAGACCACATGAATAGAGTGTGTAGGAAACATAACATGAAAATTAGCACAAGTAAAACAGGGGTAATGATTCTAACCAAAGAAGAAAAAACAACAATGATTCACCTACAAGAACATCTTTTGAAACAAGTAAAGAGCTTCAAGTATCTAGGAAGTATAATATCATGAAATGGCAAATCAGAAGAAGAGATCGAAAATAGATTGATTGATTGAATGATTGATTGATTGATTGATTTAAGAACCGACATCACAGCATTTGGGGCATTCCCATAAGCGCTCCGTCCCCAACTCATTGGACAAATGGCACCAATACTAAAGAACAAACATGTATCAGTAGCTACTAAGAAAGCCACACAATCTTCATACCAACTCTATGCTACCAATGCCAAACCTGCACAATGACTGAAAAAGAAAAAAAGACAAATCACAAAAGAAATGAGGTTGCTGAGAAGAATACTCAATGTATCAAGAAGAGAGAAAATCAGAAATGAAGAAATCGGGACTAAAGTTGGGGTTATAGCAGTGCTACATTTTATTAGAAGACAGCAAGTCAAATGGTTTGGCATGTAACTACATTCCCAACTAACAGTATGCAACAACAAGCAATGATGTACAGAACAGATGGTAGCAGAGGAATAGACCGACCACGATGGACGCAGGGAATAGCAGAGTCCATGGGAATATCTATACATCAAACCCATACACGGGCACTCTCCCGCTATTTATACTTCAGCTCGACACCGCAAAGTACAGGAGGAACAAGATGGGATGAGATGAGATATAAAAATCCAAAACGTATATTAATAAACAGATTATGTATGTTTTAAATTTATTTTAAATATACAGTAATTAATACTCCATGTTTACGACATGATAGGCTCTTTTCCTTGTTAAATAATTACAAGGCATCGTATTAAATGCAAAATGTGTTTTATAAATGTCAATCGTTCCAAGCGCATATTAATAAAAGACAACATTTAAATTATTATTAAAAATATTCAACAACACATTGTAAATAAATGAAACATTTATATAAAACAGAAATTACGCTGACACAAGTTTGTATTTACATACTTCTTAAGACGTATTCATGAATGGGAAAGCTGTTATTATATTTAAATAATTCATAACGCGTATTAATGACAGGAAAATGCAATTTTAAATTTAAATAATTCGTAAAACATAACATAAAAAGAAGAGGTAATTTAAATTAAAATTTGTCACCATTTGTGGCTGGCTTAGTCATAGGATTATTTATCATAGCCTAATATAACTTCTCTACTCAGGTTGAAAGGTGTAGGGGTAATGCATAATTGCAGCTGAATACACATTAATGAGTGGAAAAGGTACGAATTTGTAAGAATTTCGTAATTTTAAATATCAACAATTCGCATTGCATATAAATGAATAGAAAAACAAATAATTAAAGCACTTTAATGATACAAAAAAAAAAAACACGTTTGTTATATTTAAATAATGTATAATTAATATATACTAATCCCCCGGGAAGGTTAACCCGGTCAACAAATGCCCGCAGAAGTCGGATGTGTCGGCCTAACGGCGCAAGAACGCAACTATACTGTAAACAGGCACAACGCAATCACGTCCAGAAAAAAAAAAAACAACTCCGGATGAACGCAGAAGAAGAAGAAGAAGAAGAAGAAGAAGAAGAAGAAGAAGAAGAAGAAGAAGAAGAAGAAGAAGAAGAAGAAGAAGAAGAAGAAGAAGATATATACTAATCTTCCGGTACAAATGGCGACGACAGGACGTGTTTTCCTGTGGATTATGTGGTGTTATTTCGTATTCGTTTATTGGAAGTGTTCAAAAGAAGCCACGGAAGGCAGGTGGTGGATTAAATTTTGAGGGGAGCCAACATATATTTGTTGCGTATGTTCTCAAGTTTCTCCACGGCAGGCAGAGGATCTCTTTCACGAGACAATGGTTGCGGTCATCCGGCCAGTATGGTCACTGCCATAGAGGAAAGCAACGGCAAAATACCTCTTTAAAAGTTTCCTAGTACATTATGATTCGCCTAAAGACTGGTAATCGCAAGACAAGAGACATTAAAATTAGCATCATGGAATGTTAGGACGTTAAATGATGACGAAAAATTAGATAACATAAAACAAGAAATGGAAAGAGAAACAATTAATATTTTAGGGATGTGCGAAACGAGATGGACAGCAGCAGGCATCAAGATAGATGAAGATTTTAAGATTATTTATTTTGCAGGTGAAGATCGACAAATGGGAGTGGCAATTATCTTGGACCGGAAAACATCAAACTCTGTTCAAGGATATTGGGCCTTGTCAGACAGAGTTCTACTAGTTAAATTAAGTGGCAGACCTTTTAGCATAAATGTTATTCAAGTATATGTCCCAAAAGGAGAATCCAGTGAAGAGGAATTTTATAATGACATAGAGTCTGCCTTAAAGAAATGTAAAAATTCAGAAATAAACATCATAATATGGGACTTTAATGCAAAAGTAAGAAATCAAGGTGATAGATATACATTAGAAAATTATGGTTTAGGAGAGAGAAATGAAAGAGGATACAGACTCGTAGAGTGGACAAAAGAACAGGAAATGATTGTAGGAAACACCTGGTTTAAGCAACACCCTAGAAGATTATGGACATGGGGGAGTCCTGATAGCAGGATTAGAAACCAGATTGACTACATTCTGTTTAGCAGAAGATTTAGAAACGCGTTAACAATAGCAAAAACACTTCCCATTGCTGATGGTTATAGTGACCACAGCTTACTTATAGGAACATTGAGGATAAAGTTGAAGAAAGTCAAGTATATAACAAGAAACACTAAATATGATTTGTGTACATTGAGTAATGACAAGGAAATACAAAATAAATTCAACTTAGAAGTACAGAACCGATTTGATATATTGTCTGATCTAGAGATCCTATTCCAGGATGTGGATGATCAATGGGAAAATGTTGAAGAATTCAATCAGTTTGGCTGCAGAAACAACTATTCCAAAATTAAAGAAAGGGGGGGGGGGGGGTCGCAAGAAATGGATGACAGAAGAAATTTTACACCTAATGGAAACAAGACTCAACAAAAATAATTCTGCCAAATATGAAGAAATTCACAGATAAGTGAAAATATTATGTAAGGAGGCAAAAGAAGCATGGCTTGAGGAAAAGTGCCTAGAAATTTAAAAACAACACAATAGTCAAAACACCAAATTAGTGCACAAAAGAATTCAGGAACTTACTAATAAAAGAAAAGTACATCAGCAGGCTGTCTAAAACCTAAAGATGGCAAAATCATAATAGAAAAAGATCAGATTCTACATGTATGTACAGATTATGTGAAAAACTTTTATGATGATAACAGAGAGGAACAGTATAATATCAGATGTAATAATGAAGGACCGCCAATTTTGAAGATGGAGGTTCGAAACCTTCTAAAGCATATGAAAGCTGGCAAGGCCCCCGGTGCAGATAACATCACAACAGAAATGATTAAAGCTTTAGAAGAATATGGAATAGATCAAGTCACCAGACTGCTGAACACATTATATGATACTGGAGATAAATCTTCTGAATTATGTAACTCTGTATTTATTGCAATCCCAAAGAAATCAGGTGATCATGTCTATCCACAGCCTTATATCTCGTATATTGTCAATTGTCGTATAGCTCATGCCATGTAGCGGTGGTGATTGTGTCTATCCACAGCCTTCTGTCTCGTGTACTGCCAATCGTCGTATAGCCCATGCTGTGTGGCGTTGGCGATCTTTTCTGCCCATAGTTTTCTGTGTAGTGTACTCCCAATTATTTCTGATACTGATGTTCCTGTAATCCAGCTTCCCCTGTTCTCATGACGTGCCTGATGAGTGTGCAGTGTCTTCTTCTGGTTGTCAGTCAACTTCTCTTATTACTCTTATGATCCGTCTAGTGTGGTATCCTCATTCTGCTATAAAGCCACATCTCCGCAGCGTTTACAGAATTCTTCTCTCGTCTTCTAATTGTCCATGAGTCTCCTTCGAACAAGAGGATTGGCTCCATATAGCTCTATAAAGCTCTCACTGACCTCGATTGACAGAGACGTATTGCAAACAATAGTCTTCATATTGTGAAATGCTGCTTTTGCTTCGGTAGTTCTTTATTTCAGTGAATGATAACAATTATTTCTATATTTAAGTAATTAAGACGGCACATTCATGAATGAAAAGGTGGGTTTGCATTTACATAATCAGTAGCTAATGAACGGAAAAAAAGAAAGGTTAATTAATTTGGATAAAATTAGGAACGCATATTGGCAAATTAATATTATTGTAATTATTTCCATGAGTTTAAAAACTAAACTGACTTTACACGGATATTTACAATACATATCTAGAGTCCCGTAGACCTTTCAAATTCCCTTGAACAGGCGAAATGAGTAATCTGGACATTTTTATTGAAAGTCGAAAAGACAACCTATCACAAACATCAGAAAGAGGTAGTCATCAGTTTTTAGCCACATAATGAGAGGACAAATACTGGAATATGTTATAACAACTGGACATATTTATGGAAAGAGAGATAAAGGAAGACAGGGAGGGAAAATTCTGGACAGTCCTGTGTCATGGCACCGATGGGACTCAATACACGTATAGGTACATGCCCTTGGAGATCACATGATGTGGAGACGCATGATCATCAACGCCAGCCGGGAAGGCACTTAATGGTAATAACCAGAGTAAAACAAACCATAAATTCGGTAGAAGTGAGCCCATCATCTACCCAACGGTGACACACAGTGGCTACCCGGCCGCTATGAGTTAATGTTAATGTAATTCTTTGTTGATTATTTGTTTATGTTCGTTGTGGTATTAGACTGCGAATGCCAAACAAATACACGTGAATGGGCTAAATCTAATGTAAACTGCTGTTTACACTTCTTTGTTGATTACAGGTTCACGTTTGACATGTTATTACAATGATATATTTTATATCACAGATAATTAAATAATGACATAGCTAAGCTGGGTATACACGTACGCATTTCTTTGTTGATTATTTGTTTCTGGTCGACATGATATTACAATGAAGAATCGAAAATAATCACACAGTCAATTAGCCACGTCTAATGTGAACCCCTGTACACACATTTCTTTTTATTTATTTGTTTCTGTTCGACAAGACATTGCGATGAAACTATCGCAAACATTGAAGTAGTGAATTACTTAAGTCTATTGTAAACTATAGTTAATACATGTGTTCATTATTTGTTTCTGTTCGACATGATATTACAATAAAATATCGCAAATAATGAAGTGGTGAATTAATTTAGTTAGCGTACACTTATGCAAACAATTCTTTATTGATTATCTGTTGCTGTTCGACATTTTATTACAATGAAGTATCACAAGCAAATAAATAGTGAGTTAGCTAATTTAGATACCAGCTCATATACGCAATTCTTTGTTGATTATTTCGTCAAGTTAGACACATTACAATAAACAACAGCAAATAATTACATACAGAACTGGTTGTCTCGTGTCAATGCGAGTACACAATTATATGTTGATTATTTGTTCAAGATAGATATATTACAATAAAGAATTGTAACTAATTACATACTGAATTAGTTGAGTTTGGTGTCAACACATGTACACACTTCTTTGCTGATGTTTTATTTCTGTCAGAAATGTGATTACAATAGAAAATGGCAAGTAATAACATAATTAATTAGTTAAGTCTAATATAAATTCATGTACAGAATGTGTGATTGATTTTTTTCCCCTAATCGACAAGATATTACAATGAGGCATCCCAATGATTAAATAGTGAATTAGTTCAGTCTAACATAAACAACAATTAAACAAACATTTGTTAATTATATTCTTCTGTTCGACACGCTATTATTAAGACAAATAGCACATATTTACATTCTGAATTGATTTGTTAAGTCGAATGTAAACTCATGTACATAATTTTTTGTTGATGATTTGTTTATGTTCGACATGAATTACAATGAACTATCGCTAACAAGTAAAGGTGAATTAGTTACGTCGAATGGAAAGGTGGGTTTGCATTTACATAATCAGTAGCCAATGAACGAAAAAAGAAAAGAAAGGTTAATTACTATGGCTACTCATGTACACACACATGTGCTAGTAATTTGGTTGTGGTCGACATGATATTACAATGAGCTATCGCGAATTATTAAGTAGTGTTTTAATTTAGTTTAGTATAAACTTCTGCACGCAATTCTTTATTGATTATCTATTGCTGTTCGACATGTTATTATAATGAAGAATCGCAAGTAATGAAATAGTGAATTAATTTAGTCTATTACAAACTTTTATACGTAATTATTTATTAATGTTGTGTTGCTGTTTGACATGTTATTACAATGAAGTATCACAAACAAATAAATGGTGAATTTGCTAAGTTAAGTACCAGCTCATGTACATAATTCTTTATTGATTATTTGTTATTGTTCGACATGTTACTTTTGAAAAGTCACAATTTATTACATAATGAATTAGTAAAGTCTAATGTAAACGCATGCACATTTTTTGTTGATTATATGTTATTGTTCGACATGTAATTTCCAACGAAGAATCTCAAGTAGCTGCATTATGAAACAGTGAGATTTAATGTAAAATCGTGTACATAATTCTTTGCTGGTTAATTGTTCATGTTCGGCATGATATTACAATCAACTATCGCCAAAATTAAATATTGATTTAGTTAAACTCATGTACACAATCATATATTAGTTATTTGTTTCTGCTATAACATATTACAATGAAAAATAACAAATAACAAATAACTACATAATGATTAGTTAAGTCGAATGTAAACTCATGTACATAATTAATCATTGATTATTTAATTCTGTTTCGACATGATGGTACACTGAACTATCCCAACAATGAAATAGTGAATTAGCTGAATCGAATGCAAACTTCTGTAAATAAATATTTGTTAGTAATGTATTTCTATTCTAAGATGCTATTACAATGAAGAATAAAAATGCATTTAATAATGAATTAGCTAAGTCTAATGTAACCTCCTCTACAAAATACTTTATTTGCGCAGTTACCTTTGCTATGTTACGATTGCTACATTTGCTATGACAATGTTGATACTTTTGTTATTATATTATTGCTACTTTTCCTATGATATTATTGCTACTTTGGCTATGTTATTATTGCTACTTTTGCAATGTTATTATTGCTACTTTTGCTATGTTATTATTGCTACTTACTAGGCCATTCATGCGGACGTACTTCCTCTGGGTTTCATTGTATACATTCCGTCAGTCACACACGAATATGATAATTTCTGTAAATTCTCTTACATTCCACCACTCGCTAACAGAAATTCCCAAGAACACCCCACTGCCACACAGACTGTACACACCCCTCAGCACAAACATACACACAAACTCTCACACATACAATAACACCCATTCGCCTACGCCCCTCTCCTTCCAGCCTAAACGCTGTACTTTCATCTTAATTCAGCGTAATTTATCTCCATCCTCCAGCACTGGCATGCCTCTCTCACCACACACCCAGCTCCCACACACAGCTCCCACACACAGGGAGACCTACCTCAGAGCTCCGTCATAAAGTTAACAAGATGGGACTATAAATAAAAACATAAAATGCACGGGGAACCCACACACATTGCCACGGCCAAATGGATTTCAAACACTACTGTGAAATTAATAAGACAAAACGCACGATAGGCTTCGGTCGAGCAAGGCCCCCCCCCCCCCCCGGTTTCCACTGCTCACGCAGTACTCCGTTAAATTCCCGAAGTGTGCTCCCGTCTGGGTTTTTTCCCCTCTTTTTTCCTTCCTCCTGTAAAGTACACATACTTGCAGGGTTTTCTCTCCTCTCTAAATGTACTGTCGTAGTTCTATAGCTCCGAACATGACGTCAAGGCGCAGGAGGCAAATAACATATTATGTATTATTATTTCATACAAACTATATTATGTGGAACATATATTCTTTTATACGAGAAGTATTTATTCATTGATTTATTTAGGTATGTAATAATAGCATTTACATATTTGAAGTTAAAATTGTGTGGAATATATGTAGATTATGCGTATGAAATGTGGTAGGGAAGTGAAACTATACGTTTTGTGTTTTCGTTAAGACTATCCATGAGGAATACACATTCTTTTATATGTGAAATATTAATGTTCTTACTTGGTTTATTTTAATCACAGCATTTACATTTTCCTATTTAAGAAAACATGAAGAATGCTTATATGAAGCGTATATTTTTTTTAAATGTACATGGTCTTACAGGCAGTTCCAACATATTAAAGATATAAATATCTATTTTTTTGCTCTTTCTAATGTATTTTTTAAAGTTAGTATTCATTTATCTAAGGTTGTTATTAATACCATCACTCCATCTTTTAAATGGTCTTCCCTTTGTTCTGTATCCATTACATTTCTTTAATGTGGTTCTTTGAGGCAGATGGTATCAGGGCATCCCTGAGAGGTGACCAAACCTTTTAATCTATTCCTCTTTAATAAAGTGCATGGATTCAGACCTAGTCGACCCCTAATTTCCTCATTCCCAATTCTATCTCTCACAGTTACTCCGGCAGCTCCTCTAAGACATCTCATCTTTACGTTAACAAGGATATATTTTAGAAAGCGTCGATAAATTACAAAAATATAATAAGGCAATAGACACTTATGTAACGTTTGATAGACCTTGTGTTTTTTTGGAAAATCATTCATTCTGTCTTTAATAGGATTTAACAGAATGTTTAGGAGAATGCGCTAATTGCCAATGATTCGCTTCTGTACAGCAAGACTAGTTCAATATTTCTCTAGTGAACTCTTTTCTTCACCTATACAGACAAAATATAAATTACAGAGAACATTCTTCATCTTGAGAAATGTTGCCTCTGCTTGGGTTATTCTACATCTAACTTCCTTAATACGTTTTCCATCGACTGTTATTAAAGAACACAAATACTATAATACATTGACTTGTTTCAGATTGGTTCCGTTAAACTTTTAATGTTTCATTTGTGTGTATACATTTTTTTTGTAATAACCATTGTTTCTGTCTCCCCCCCCCCCCCCCATGTTATGCAGACTAAGTTCTTTTGTTTTGCTTTTTTGTTGCAGCTATGTCTGTCATTTCTTGTACCTGCTCCTATTTACAGCAAGCGAATCCACACAGTCAGCATAACGCAGATACACACGCGCGCACACACGCACACACACACACACACACATATATATATATATACACACACACTTGTTAGGGCAATGTGATGCCCTAAATACTGGTGGTCATGAAATACCAGAGATCGGATAAGCTGATGATACGGTTTTACTATACGTATCTTAGAATGGTATACACAAACTAATAACCCCAACTCAATCGAAAAGTGAAAATCACAACTTATATCTTAACATAGCAAAAACAAAGATAATGCATACAGATAAAACTAGTATGGAGAAAGAAAAATATGTTAATGAGGAAAAATTAGAGGTGGTGGAATGTTTAGAATATCGTGTTCATTAATTATCAACTATGGTGACACAAAGAGGACATTAAAAGACGAATGTCAAAAACTTAAAACAACCAAATAAATTGTGGAGTGGGACAAAAAGAACTACAAAATTTAGATTTTTAAGAGCATGCATTTTTCCTATTGCAACATACTCATGTGAGACCTGGACACTTACTAAAGAAACTGAACAGTGCATAAACGCCTTGGAATATAAATGTTATAGACGGTTTCTAAGAATATCTTGAATAAAGAAAAGAACAAATGCATCCTTACTTCGAGAGCAGAATATTGAAGAAGGCTGGCTGTTAAAGACGATAAAACAGAGAAAATTTAAATATTTTGGTCACTTGAAACATCACGAAAGTTTGGAGAGAACAATAATGGAGGGGTATATGCCTGGAAAGAGAGGAAGGGGAAGGCCAAAGAGAAGATGAGTGCAGGATGTGGCGGGTGATCTCCAGATGGGTGTATCAGACGCGGGAAATATTGCTTATGATCGAGAGGTTTTTCCGACGGCTGTTATTTGAGCGAAGATCGCGCAAGTGACATGCTACTGAATGGATGAATGTGTGTGAGTGTGTGCGTATGTGTGTGTGTGTGTGAGTGTGTGTGAGTGTATGTATGTAGACACGCACGCAAAAGCACACGCATACACACCTATGCACACACATAGCATTTACTGGTCTACATATATTTCTCTCTATGATAAGATATATACCCTAGGTGTGTTGCTGTCGGGTGTAAGTTGTGTCATCATATCTATCTTGGCTGTATGTAGTATTCCCCCTCTTCGCTCCTCGGTACACCGCCTTCCATAGTTATATTCTCCAGCCATCGATGTCTTTTTACGTGCTCAAAACACTCGTACTTCATTTTCTCAATTCTATTTCTCTTAAAAACCAGTGTGTTTCCGCATTGAATACTTGTGTGATAGGTGTGCCATTTTCCCTCCAAAACAATTGTTTCGTATACATTTATGTATTCTTTTATCTAAGGTTTTATTATTTGGTGCATCAAAATATTTACATATAACATCTGGTACATCAATATATTTAGTTACAATATTTGGAACATCAATATGTTTAGTTATTATATTTGGTACACCACAATATTTTTATAATAATTGATTTATCAACCTTGTTAGTTAATATTTCTTGTTTATTTTCTTATTTGATACAACAACATATTTAGTTATAGTGTTAGATATATTAACGTATTTAGTTATAATATTTGATACATCAACATATGTAGTTATAGTATTAGGTATATTAACACATTTAGTTATGGTATTAGGAATGACAATATATTTAGTTATAATAATTGTTATATTAACATGTATAGTTATTATATGTGGTATACCACCATATTATTGTAATAACTGATGCATCAACATTGTTAGTTGATACATTAGAGCTATTAGAGATATGGTCAGAGAAGAATCGTCGCCGCTCACTAGGAAGGAGGACTGAGGTTACGGTGGAGGACATTAGACGGGTACTGAAGAGGGTTAAAGATACAGGCCTTGACGGGGTCAGGTACACCCATATGAATAACATGCATGATGGGGAATTGGAGGAGATGGCTCTTTGTTTCAACCTAAGCATGAATACGACGGAAATACCCCATGATTGGATGCACGGCTACCTGGTCCCACTTCCAAAGCCAGGTAAGGATCACTCAAAACTTAATGGATACCAAATCATAACCCTGCGAAACACCTTTGTCAAAGTCCTCGAAAAGATAGTAGCCCTCAGGCTCCAGCGACATTTGGAAAGTCGTAATCTGCTTCCCCAAGGACTCGGGAGTTACCGGCATGGAAAGGACACCTGGGCCATTGCTGCAGCTTTTGCATCTGATGTCTATGAAGGCTTCCAGAATAAACAGGAGACAGTGGCGGTAGCTCTTGACCTGGACGATGCGTATAACAGGGTTAGGTATGATCGGTTGATATACACTCTGTTGGACATGGAGGTCTGCCCTTGCCTTCTCAGATGGGTTGCGGCAGTCCTTTATGAGTGTAAGGTTGCACTGCGCATGGGTACCTGGACTTCTGACCGTTGTACTATTACACCTGGGTTGCCACAGGGATCTGCCTTGTCCCCCCCCCCCCCGATTATTAGTGTGATTCTTCGCTTGCTGTTGAACGAGGGGAAGGAGCGCATATGGGAATGTTCTGAGTGCAGTGATGTCGGTTCTTAGCTCAATTCAACACTCAACAAACAACTCAACATATTTGATACGTACACATATTTAGTTATAATATTTGGTACATCAACATATTTAGTTATAATATTTGGTACATCAACATATTTAGTTATATTTGATCATCATCATCGTCATCATCATCATCATCATCATCATCATCATCATCATCATCATCATCATCATCATCATCATCATCATCATCATCATCATCATCATCATCATCATCTTCCACTTCTACCGTCAAGCGTCGTGGGGAGGAATAATTTGCGTTTCAGCGCCCGGTGGGCGGCACTGGATAGTGTCATTCCGTGTGATTGTACAATGTCTTTGATGTCGTCAATCCATTTTCTTCTTGGACGTCCTCTTGGTCTCGTCGCAGATGATCTTTGATGTAAGGCCAGTGATGGTAGTTGTTGGTGTTGCATTCTAACGACATGGCCAAACCACTTGATTTCTGTCTTTCAATAAATGTGGCACAAGGTGTTGATCCCACTGTCTGTCTGATAATAGCATTTCTTACTCGGTCTCGGATTGTTAAGTTGGCAGCTCTCCTCAGGCATCTCATCTCGCAGGTGTTGATTTTGCGAAAGTGTGATTTGGATAAAGTCTAAGTTTGAGATTGGTAGCATAGGGGGGATGTGAATATGCTGTTTATTTTCTGTCATTTTGCGGACATGCATGTATTTGGATGTTTCAGTAAGGGTGATAGTTGATATGTAAGTGCACTAGCTTTTTGACATCTGATTTCGATTTCTCTGTCCAATTTGCCATCTTCTGTGATCATACTTCCAAGATATTTGAATTCTTTAACTTGTTTCTGAGTTGTGCTATTTATCTGTATACTTAGTGGGCCCGGCGATCTCCTAACTTGCATTACTTCGGTTTTGGCTGTGTTTATACTCATATTGTATCTGCTGCAGGCTGAACTCAGATTATTAATATGATTTTGTAGTCTGCCCTCATCGCTGTAAAACAGGCACTGATCTTCTACAAATAGAAGTTCATTTATTTCCTGTGAATCAGTTGTTTCATCTGGAGTAAAGAGTTCTAAACTTTCTGAATCTGTTCTGTCAAAGCTTGCTTCTCTGGATATTCTGTCCATGTAGATATTAAATATTGAATATTGAAGAAGGTTGAAGACGATAAAACAAAGAAAATTGAAATAGTTTGTTCACTTGAAACGCCACGAAAGTTTGGAGAGAACAATAATGGAGGGTTATATGCCTGGGAAGAGAGGAAGAGGAAGGCCAAAGAGAAGTTGGGTGCAGGATGTGGCGGATGATCTCCAGATGGGTGTATCGGACGCTGGACATCTTGCTTATGATCGAGAGGTTTTCCGGAAGATTGTTATGGGAGCGAGGTTCTGCAAAGGACATGCTACTGAATGAATGAATGAAAGATACTAAATAGCAGGGGGGAGAGCACACATCCCTGTCTCACTCCTGTATTGACTGTGAACATATCTGATATACCTTCTTGTGTTCTTACTGCACTCCGGCACGAGTGGTACATGGCTATGATGTTTCCTAGCAATTGTCCTTGTATCCCATAGTCATCAAGGAAGGTCCATAATCTGTATCTGTCTACTCTATCGAAAGCCCTTTCCTTATCAACAAACACAATATTCTGCTGATCACTATATTCGATAGTTTTTTTTCACATATTTGTCTAAGTGTAAATAGTGCATCAGTGCAACTTTTACCTTTCCGAAAACCGAATTGTGCTTTGCTTAACTGTTGTTCAACTATGGGTCTAGTTCTTTGTTCCAATAGTTTTGCGTACATTTTCCCTACATGGCTCAGGAGTGATATACCTCTGTATGTTTCGCACTCTCTCATATTGCCTTTCTTATTCCATATTGGTACTATTATTGCCTGTTGCCAATCATCTGGGACTTTTCTTTCTTCCCATGCTATATTAAAAAGTCTTGCTAGCCATTTAACTCTTGTTTCCCCACAGGTCTCAATAGCTTCTTGTTTATTCTATCTGGACCTCGTGATTTGTTTTTAGGACGTTTCTGTATAGCTGCTTTGACTTCTGTAGGGATGAAATTTGGTTCTTGTTGTCCAAGGCTTTTGGGCACAAAAGTGAGGTTTTCTATGTTATGTGTGGGGTTAAGTAGCTCTTGAAAGTATTCTGCCCACCTTGCTAGTCTTTGTTGTGGATTAAATATTGGTATACCCCTTTTGCTGTTTATGATGGTGGTTGGGTTGTAGCATGCATCTCAGTTTCTCATTGTGTTGACACTTTTATAAAATTCTCTTGGGCAGTGTTTGCTAAGGGTCGCCATCTGTTCACTATATATTCTCCAGGATTCATCTTTAGATGCTCTAATTGTTCATTTGGCATTACGTCGTGCTATTCTATACGTAACATAGTCTTGTTCAGATTTAGTTGTGATCCATGTTTTGAACGCTACCTTCTGTTTGAGTATGCTATCTTTAACTTCATTGTCCCATCATACTGTTCTTAATCTTTTGTCCTGCCTTACTTTCTTTGTTCCACATTTATTTTCCAGTGTGTTGAGCATGGCAGCCTTGAAAATTGTCCATTCCCTATCTACGTTTGAGTATTCATCATGGATGTTCTTATGTAGTTTTTTGATTTCTTGATTAAATTCGTCTTTAACTGTATTTGCCCGAAGTCTCCCAAAATTGATGACATGTATTGTTACCTTTTTGTTTCTTATTTTCCTGTATGTTGAAGTCAATTTTTATTATGGCTGGTTTGTGATATAATATTGATACATCAACATATTTAGTAATAATATTTGATACATCAATATATTTAGTTATACTATTAGGTATATTAAAGTATATAGTTATAATATTTGGTATTTTAACATACTTAGTTGTAGTATTAGATATATCAATATATTTAGTTGTAATATTTGGTATTTAAACATACTATAGTATTAGGTATATTAACATATTTAGTTACACTATTTGGTATTTCAACATACTTAGGTATAATATTTGGTATTTAAACATACTTAGTTATAGTATTAGGCAAATTAACTTATTTAGTTATAATATTTGATACATAAAGATATTTCGTAATCCATCCATCTATCATGTTTCATGCCAATAAGCGTAGACGGTCATGTTTTGCCGTCTCACTCGATCACCAGAGTCGTGGATCAGCTCCAAGTTCCTGTCTTAAATACCATTTGATTTTATCATGCATAATATAAACTCATGTTTATTACTGTAGTTTGAGTGAGAGAGTCAGTGAGTATGAATGAGAGACAGAATGAGTGAGCGTGAGAGTGAATGAGTGAGCGGCAGAGTGAATGAGTGAGCGGAAGAGTGAATGAGTGAACGGGAGAGTGAATGAGTGAGCGTGAGAGTGAATGAGTGAGCGGCAGAGTGAATGAGTGAGCGGAAGAGTGAATGAGTGAGCGTGAGAGTGAATGAGTGAGCGGCAGAGTGAATGAGTGAACGGGAGAGTGAATGAGTGAGCGGGAGAGTGAATGAGTGAGCGTGAGAGTGAATGAGCGGGAGAGTGAATGCGTGAGAGTGAATGAATTAGCGGAAGAGTGAATGTGTGAGCGTGAGAGTGAATGTGTGTGTGTGTGTGTGTGTGTGTGTGTGAGAGAGAGAGAGAGAGAGAGAGAGAAAGAGAGAGAGAGAGAGAGAGAGCATCACTATTTTTACGTCACATACATTTTATGTACACATTTTTCTCCATGTTTAACATTTTTATGAGACTGCTCATGACAAGTGTCAGTGTATGTGTGTGAGTAAAGTGTTGGAGTTTGTTCATACTAGTTTCAATACTAACGTGAGACATTTTGTATGTGTCTAGATGTGAGGAAGTGTGAGTGTATGTGGAGGATGTGTGTGAGTGTGGGGATATGTGTGTGTGTGGTGCGTGGGTTGGGAATAGTGCGTGGTAGGGGGTGTATGTGATGTGCGGGTGGGGTATTGTGTGGTGGGGGATTAGGTTAAGGCATGTGTGGGTGGGTGGAAGTTGTATGTGTGGGTGGTGGGGTGTGTGTGAGTGGATTGGGGATGTATGGGTGGTTAGGGAGATGTGGTGGGGGGGGGGGTAGGGACATGTCAGTTGGTGGGGATGTGTGTGTATGGTTTGGGGATGTGGATGTGCGATGTGTGGGTTGGTGGGGGATTGTGTGCATGGGTGGGGAATATGTTGTCGATGGAGATGTGGCTGGGGGATGGGTGATTTGAGGTGTGGGTGGGGAGAGGATGTGTGGGGTAGGATGTGTATGTGGATGGGCGTGGGATGTGTGGGTTGGTGGGGGAATGTTTGTGGGTGGCGAGTGTGTTTTGGTTGGGGGATCAGGGGAGGGCAGTGTGTGTGGGTGGGGGATGTGCGGGAGGGGGATGGGTCGGTTGGTGAGGTATGTATGTGTCCCTTGGTGTGCGTGTGTGTCGGTAGGTGGGGGTGTGTATGTGTCCCTTGGTGCGCGTGTGTGTGGGTAGGTGGGGGTATTGTGTGGGTGGGGTGATGTATGGATAGGTGGGAGATGGGCTTCATAACATGGTAATTAGCCTTGTTTATGTTTACAACATTCATTTCACAATGTTTATTTTTCTTCCTATGTAAATGTATAATGCTCTTGATGAACGAAAGACGAGTGATTGGAAGGGCCGAATGTAAGACGGGCCTGCGCGCCCAATTTGTGACCCTAATAAAGTTGAAGTTGATTTGTCTCGACCATGCCACGTAGCTAAGCCATCCAGGTATTTACTTCTCGGTCTTCCCCTTGGTCTCCTCCTGTCGATCTTGCCATGTGTCACCAAGTTCTCCAAGACATGTCTTCTCATAACATGCCCAAACAATTTTGACTGTCTGAGTCTAATGTCTCTAATCAGTTTACGATCTTCATTTGTTTCTTGAAGGACTTGTTCATTGATTTTCCTGTATGTCCATGGTATTCTTTGCATTTTTATCAGAAACCACATTTCCACATCCATCAGATGTTTTTCACCTTGTCTGCACATTGTCCACGCTTCACATCCATACAAAAGTACAGGTTCTATGTTGCACTTCAACACTTTTTTTTCTCGTTTCAGTTGATATATTTTTATTAGCCGGTATGTTTTTCATCTTGCAAATGGCTACCTTCGCAATGGCAATTCTTGTTCTAATCTCTTCAAGGCATCTCCAATCAGATGTTATGACTGTTCCGAGATAACTGTACCGATTCACTTGCTTAAGAATATGCCCATTCACTCGTATATCACATTGTGGTATTTCCCTCTTCCCAGTGACGACCGTAATCTGTGTCTTCTTACTATTTAATTCTAACCCTTGTTGTTCACTGTGTGCAACAACCGTATCTACTAAATGTTGCAGGTCCTGTTCATTGTCTGCAATCAAGACTGTATCATCTGCATATCTAATGTTATTGATGCTACCTTTGAACACTACCTCAGGACAGACTACATGCCCCCTTAAAAAAAAAAAAATTAAAAAAAAAAAAAACAGCAACAAAGACAATAATAATGGTAAATTATCTCGATCGACAACTAGGCCCCCCCCCCCACCCCCCCCAAAAAAAAAAAAACAACATTCCCATATGTATGGCACGTTACACCCACCCTGGGTATTCATGATGCCCGTGTTAAACATTGCCTCAACGAGTCATGTATTATTGATTATTTTTCATGCGTTTTAATGCGTATTGTTCTTTTGTTGTCAAAGAATTGCTTCATGAGAGATGTTGAATGAAAGAATGTATGAGAGGAAATAGAGAAGAAGGGCAGAATGTCAGACGGGCCTGCGTGCCCAATTCTTAACCCTTTGAAAATAAAGAATTAAAAAAAAATGTTGATTCCTTCCATATCTTCTTTATTTCTGAGAATATTTTCACTGTACAGGGAAAAAAAAAAAGATCTGGAGACATTACACATCCCTGTCTCATACCTCTTTTAATATGCTGATATTGACCTACATCGATATCAATTCTTATAGTATCTTGTTGTTTCCAATATATGTTATTTACAAGTCTAAGGACTTTCCCATCAATTTGTAGATCTTCAAGCATTTTGTCGACATGTCTCACTTTACCGAAAGTCTTTGTGTAGTCAATAAAGAAAGGTGTATTTGGTTATAGCGTTAGGTATATTAACATATTTAGTTATAATATTTGATACACCAACATATTCAGTTTTAATATTTGATATATCAACATATTTTGTTATAGTATTTGATCTCATCTCATCTCATCATGTTCCTCTTGTACCTTGCGGTGTCGAGGTGAAGTATAAACAGCGGGAGAGGCCCGATTATGGGCTTCATGTATCGATATTCCTATAGACTGTTATTCCCTGCGTTCATCGTTTACTTGGTCGGCCTCTTCCTCTGTTTCCCTCTGGTCTGTACATCATTCCTTGTTGTGGTATGATGTTAGTTGGTAACCTACTTGCATGGCCAAACCATTTGACTTGCTGCTTTCTAATAAAATCTAGTGCAGCTGTAACCCCCATTTTAGTACTGATTTCTTAATTTCTGATCTTATCTCTTCTTGATACATTGAGTATTCTTCTCAGGAATCTAATTTCTGTTGTGATTTTTCTTTTCTCTTTTTCTGTCATTGTCCAGGTTTGGCATTGGTAACATAGAGTTGGTAGGAAGATTGTGTTGTAAAGTGCTTTCTTAGTAGTTATTAATTCATGTTTGTTCTTTAGCATTGGTGCCACTTGTCCAATGAGTTGGTTTGCCTTGTTGCATCTATTTTCGATCTCGTCTTCTGATTTGCCATTTGATGATATTATACTTCCTAGGTACCTGAAACTCTATACTTGTTTCAAGGGATGTTCGTTTAGGTGAATCGTTGTTGCTTTTTCTTCTTTTGTTATAGTCAATACCTGTTTCACTTGTGCTAATTTTCATGTTATGTTCCCTGCACATTTCGTTTAGACTATTCATGTGGTCTTGTAATTCAGTTTCTGATTTTGCTATTAGTGCTTGGTCGTCCGCAAACAGCAGTTCTCTAATGGTTAGATTTGCAGATGGTTCTTCTTCTGCGTTCTCGTCATGCGGTGTTCTTGCGGTCTCTGTTTGGCTGGTTTCTTTACATATGTTGTCTATATATGTTATAAACAAGATATAGACAACATATGCAAATAAACCAGCCAAACAGAGATAATATTTGATATATCAACGTATGTAGTTATAGTATTTGATACATCAACACATTTAGTTATAGTATTAGGTATATTAGCATAATTAGTTATATTATTTGGTACATCAATATATTTATATAAAATATTTGATACATCAAAAAATTAGGTTTTAGCATTAGGTATATTAACATGCTTAGTTATAGTATTTGATACATCAACACAATTAGTTTTATTATTTGATACAACAACATATTTAGTTATTGCATTAGGTATATTAACATATTTTGTTATAATATTCAAAACATCAATATATTTAGTTATAATATTTAATACATGAACATATTTAGTTATAATATTTGATACATCAACAAATTTAGGTATAGTATTAGGTATATTAACATATTTAGTTATATTATTTGGTACATGAACATATTTAATTATAGCATTCGGTATATTAACATATTTAGTTACATTATTTGGTACATCAATATTTATTTCAAATATTTGATACATCAACACATTTAGTTATAATATTTGATACATCTACATATTTAGTTATAGCAATAGGTATATTAACATATTTAGTGATAGTATTTGATACAACAACATAGTTAGTTATAATATTTGATACATCAACATATTTAGTTATATTATTTGATACATCAATATATTTAGTTATAATATTTGGTACATCAATATATTTATTTTCAATATTTGATGCATCAACACATTTAGTTATTGTATTGGGTATATTAAAATATTTAGTTATAGCATTAGGTATATTAACATATGTAGTTATAGCATTATGTATATAAACATACTTAGTTATATTTATTTTGTTCGCATATCCTTTACAGGACATCGCTGTCAACATGAGCATCTTTCAGCTGACTGTTGATTTCTTGGCAAGATTACACTCAGTAGTTTGCCATTGTTTTCTGAACGACCGGCTTACATACCCCGTAAGTTACCGACGCGGAGAGAACTGCTACTAATTCTCGCGCACGTAAAGTTACTCACGAGAGTATACGGGATTACGGAGGAAGTCGTGTAACCCTTAGACCAGGGAGCCCGGCATTTAGTTATAGCATTAGGTATATTAACATATTTAGTTATAGCATTAGGTATATTAACATATTTAGTTATAGCATTAGGTATATTAACATATTTAGTTATAGCATTTGGTATATTAACATATTTAGTTATAGCATTAGGTATATTAACATATTTAGTTATAGCATTAGGTATATTAACATATTTAGTTATATCATTAGGTATATTAACATATTTAGTTATAGCATTAGGTATATTAACATATTTAGTTATATAATTAGGTATATTAACATATTTAGTTACAATGTTTGGTACATAAACATATTTAGTTATAGTATTTGATACACGCAGAATAGGGCAAGCAAAGGCCGCATTTCAGAAAATTAAGACTTTCTTATGCAAAAAGTCACTATCACTGAATGTAAGAAAGAGAGTGCTGAAATGCTATGTAGAACCAGTTTTGCTGTATGGCAGTGAATCTTGGAATGTAAATGAACAAATTAAGAAGAAATTAGAGGCAACAGAGATGTGGTTCCTGAGACGAATGTTGCGAATTCCTTGGACTGCCAGAGTAACTAACAACGACTGCCCGAAACAGGCTAATGAAACTAGAACATTATATACAACAATAAAGAAGAGACAAACAGCTTTCTTTGGTCATGTGATGAGAAGAGAGGCATTGGAGAACATCGTAACAACTGGAATGATCGAGGGGAAGAGAGGCAGAGGCAGACCAAGAGAAATGATGCTGGACGGACTGAGACGGTGGCATGGAGGAATATCATCACCAGAGTTGATCCAGAACACAAACGACCGAGATCTGTGGCGGGCCATGAACGCCTACGCCAGCCGCAGGGCACTTCAGGATGATGATTTGATACATCAATATATTTAGTTATATTATTTGATATATCAACATATTTAGTTATATTATTTGATATATCAACATATTTAGTTATACTATTTGATCAATCAATCAATCATGTGCCATGCCGGAAAGCGTGGGTGGTCATGACTCGCCATTTCACTCGATCACCAGAGTCGTGGATCAGCTCAGTGTTCGTGTCTCGTCCATGCCATGTGGCCAAGACATCTAGGTATTTTCCTCTCGGTCTTCTTCTTGGTCTGTTCCCTTTGATCTTGCAAGTTCTCACTAAGTTCTCCAATCCATTTCTTCTCATAACATGTCCAAAAAAATTTTGACTGTCAACGTCTAACTTCTGTAATCAATTTACGATTTTCATTTGTCTCCTGTAGTACTTGGTCATTGGTTTTTCTATCTGTCCATGGTATTCTTTGCATTTTCCTCACAAACCACATTTCTGCAACCATCAAATGTTTTTCAGCTTGATTGCATATTGTCCAAGTTTCACATCCATACAAAAGAACAGGCTCTATGTATCCCCTCAACACTCTTTTTCTCGTCTCGATTGACATCTTTTGATTGGTCAGAATGTTTTTCATCTTGCTAAAGGCTACTTTCATCATGGCGATTCTTGTTCTAATCTCATCAAGGCATCTCCCATCAGATGTTATGACTGTTCCGAGATAATTGTATCGATTCACTTGTTGAAGAATATTTCCATTTACTTGTATATTACATTGTGGTATTTCCTTCTTCCTAGAGACGACCATAACCTGTGTCTTCTTACAATATAATTCTACCCCTAGTTGTTCACTGTGTGTAACAACCGCATCTACTGATTGTTGCAGACCCTGCTCATTGCCTGCAATCAATACTGTTTCATCTGCATATCTAATGTTATGATGTTACATCCCCCAATGATGATTCCTTAAATATTTTCTACATTTCTGAAGATATTCTCACTGTACAGGGAAAATAAGATGTTGAGACATTATTCATCCCCGTCTCACACCTCTCTTAATAGGCTGATATTGACTGACTTCATTATCAATTCTTATGGCTGCTTGTGGTTTTTAATATATGTTTTTTTTTTTTTTTTTTACAAGTCTAAGGTCTTTACCATCAATTTGTAGATCAGCTAACATCTTTATCATGTCGACATGTCTCACTTTATCGTAAGCCTTTGTGTAATCAATAAAGCAAAGATGTAAGTCTTTGTTTACTTCTATAGAACGTTCAATTACTGTTCTCAGTAAGAGGGGATCTGGCCGACGCTCGACGCTCAGAGGAAAGGCGAGACGGACATATAATCAGATTGCTACTGGAACTATTAGTGTTGGAACTCTTCGCTGGTTGCTGAGGATGGGGACGGAGCGCTTATGGGAATGTCCCGAATGCTGTGATGTCGATTCCTAAATCAATCAATCAATCAATCTCAGTATATACACAGCATTTACTGTACCCTTGCCTTCTGCAAACCCACAAACTCCTATTTCAGGTTGTATTTTCTTCTTAACTCTTTGCATGATAATTCTTAGCCAAATCTTCGTGATGTGGCTCATTATACTAATTGTTCGATGTTGATCACATTTCAAGACTTCCAATTTCTTAGGAATTGCAATAAATATAAAATTACATAATTCAGATGGTGTATCTCCAGTATCATATATTGTGTTCAGCAGTCTGGTGACTTGGTCTGTTTCATATTCTTCTAAGGCTTCGATCATTTCTGTTGTGATGTTATCTGAATGGGGAAGGGGGGGGGGGGGGGGTCTTGCAGTTTTCATATGGTTAAGAGCATTCTGAACTTCCATCTTTAAAATTGATGATACTTCATTATTATTTCGATAATCATACTGTCCTTCTTTTATATAATTACGAAGGTGTTTCGCATAATTTGACCGTATATGTAAAATATTATCTTTTTCTATTCTGATTTTTCCATCTGTTGTTTTTATGCAGCCTGTTAATGTATGTAGTCTTTTATTAGTAAGCTCTTGATTTCTTTTGTATTTTTAATGTGGTATATTTTTCTATTGTGTTATGTTTTCAATTTCTATACAATTTTTCTCGAGCCATGCTTCTTTTTCCTCCTTACATAATGTTTCAACTTTTCTGTGAATATCTTCATATTTGTCAGGATTATTTTTGGTGTCTCTTCTTGTTTCCATTATTTGTAAAATTTCTTCAGTCATCAATTTCGTAAGACCTACTTTCTTTAATTTTGGAATAGTTTTTTTCTGCAGCAAAACTGAGTGAGATCTTCGACATTTCCCATTGATCATCCACATCTTGAAATAGGATCTCTAGCTCATACAATATATCAAATCTGTTCTTGACTTCTATGTGAAAATTGTCGTGTATTTCTTTATTATTTCTCAATGTACATAGATCATATTTAGTGTCCCCCGGTGCTTACTTGACTTTCTTTAACTTCACCCTCAACGTGCCTGTAATCAATCTGTGATCACTGTAAAAGTCTGCATTTGGACCATACTGGAGGATACTTGGTTATAGTATTAGAAATGGCAATATATTTAGTTATTTTAGGTATATTAACATACTTAGTTAAATTATTTGGTACACTAACATGTCGCGTCTGTGGCGAAGGATTTACGGACGCAGTTCCAGATCCCACAACCACTTTCTAAACACAGCTGTGGGCGATTTGGCACCAGACCGCCTTGTGCGGGCATTTTATAAAATGGTATGAATGCCATTTGTTCAGAAAGCAATGGCAAACTACTGAACGTAAACTTGTCAAGAAATCACAAACAGCCAACAAATACCGGGGTTGACTGCGACGTTCTGTAAAGGATAACTAATTAACAGCAACATATTTAGTTATATTATTTGGTGCAGCAACATATTTAGTTATAGTATCTGATACATAAACATATTTAGTTAGTTAGTTAATTAGTTGTATATTCTCTACAGAAAGTTGCAGTCAACTTCAACATTTATTGAATGTTTGTGATTGTCTATGCATGTTTAGTTCAGCAGTTTATCACACTCTCGGCTCCTTGCAAGACGTGGACTCTACTTTGATATAAACAAGAACATTATGTTCACCCTACCAGGGTAGTGGATGGGAAACCTAGCCTTCTTAGAAAGGGGCGAAACACTGAAAGGACACGAGTGCGTGTTGAATATGTTAACATAACAGTGTGCGTGTTGAATATGTTAACATAACAGTGTGCGTGTTGAATATGTTAACATAACAGTGTGCGTGTTGAATATATTAACATAACAGTGTGCGTGATGAACATGTTAACATAAGTGTGCGTGATGAATATGTTAACATAACAGTGTGCGTGTTGAATAAGTTAACAAAATTGGAAGGACGTGTGTGCGTGTTGAATACGTAAACACAAAAATCTCTAGGTACAAAATGAGTACTTATAGTGTTGGATTCTGGTATAATCAACCTACAACATGAGTACTTATAGTGTTGGATTCTGGTATAATCAACCTACAACATGAGTACTTATAGTGTTGGATTCTGGTATAAGCAACCTACAACATGAGTACTTATAGTGTTGGATTCTGGTATAAGCAACCTACAACATGAGTACTTATAGTGTTGGTTTCTAGTATAAGCAAACTACAACATGAGTACTTATAGTGTTGGATTCTGGTATAAGCAATCTACAACTTGAGTACTTATAGTGTTGGATTCTGGTATAAGCAACCTACAACATGAGTACGTATAGTGTTGGATTCTGGTATGAGCAATCTATAACTTGAGTACTTATAGTGTTGGATTCTGGTATAAGCAATCTACAACTTGAGTATTTATTGTGTTGGATTCTGGTATAAAGCATGCAGTTACTTGCTTGTCCTTTACAGGACGTTGCCATAAATCCCAGCATTTCATGGCATTTTGTAATTTACCAGGCAATTGTCTACGTTGTGTGTCTGAACGACCGAAGACGACTACCATACGCAAGGAGGTCTGTGTACACATCGCCAGCAACATGTTACGAACCCTGACTCTCGTCTACATGGTTGAATCATCGCCGAACGTATCAGGACGATACCAGTCCTGGTGAGGACTTAAAGAGTTCCAGACCAGTCCTATTAGAGTAAGCACCGAACAACTGGGAGACCAATGAATCTGACAGGTTCTCCTAAGGACCGGTCCTCATCAGGATCAATTCAACCCAGTAAAGAAAATCCCAGTCGGCGCGAGCCACATCAGACCCAACCGAGCCCGAAGAGCAGGGAGTCTTTTTCAGGACTCACTCGAAAGAGAACGGTGAAAAGAAATAATATCAAACCGCACCAAAAAATAAAATAAAAAAAAAAAAAAAAAAATAAAAACCGACGCTGCAGAAGCAGGTTGAACGAGGCATAATGTTTACGTTTTCCCCGGTGAATATTAGATTGAATTGGACATCGTCGAGAAAGGGGTGTACAGTTAAAACCAGAAATCGGTCTCTGTACTTGGGTTAGCGTAGTTGATAGCGATCTGCGCTGGTAGTTCATGAACACGGTCGCACGCGAGTTCGACGCTGGGGCTCGTCGCTGGGCAAAGTGAGAGAAAGATTAGCCACCTGTTTCCCCTTGCTTTCTCTACAAAATGTGAAGGTATCATCACATCACAGAGGCATAGCAAGAAACTGCTTTGCGAACAATGATTATTAAATTCACACACAGCAGTAAACGGTTGAAGCACAGCAGTAAACAGTTGAAACACAGCTGTAAATGGTTGAAACACAGCAGTAAATGGTTGAAGCACAGCAGTAAATGGTTGTAAATGGTTGAAACACAGCAGTAAATGGTTGAAACACTGCAGTAAATGGTTGAAACACAGCAGTAAATGGTTGAAACACAGCAGTAAATGGTTCACACACAGCAGTAAATGGTTCACACACAGCAGTAAATGGTTGAAACACAACAGTAAATGGTTCACACACAGCAGTAAATGGTTGAAACACAACTTGTTCTAACAAGAGACCGGCCCCATCAAGTCAATCACATTGACGGCAGAACCGTGATATCATTATAAGCAAAAGCTCTTTCTCTACAGTACATCACATAGTTAAAAAAAAACGGCAGCAGCAAATAGTTAAATCAAATACAGTTAAAACGAGAGAGCTTTATTTTTCATAAATCACATAGATAAGAGAACGGCATTATACAATAATATGTTTTTCTCTACAGTAAATCACAGAGTAAAGAAAACATCAGTAAACAGTTAAACACACACGGTTAAGACGACATATCTACTTAAATCACACAGATAAGACAATGGCATTAGACAATAACATGTTTGTCTCCACAGTAAATCACAGAGTAAAGAAAACATCAGTAAACAGTTAAAACAAACACAATTAAAATAAAAGATCTTCATCTACGTAAATCACACAGATAAGAGAACCGTAGCACACAATCAAAACAAAAGATCTCTGCGGTAAATCACACAGCTAAGAGAATAGAATATTCCCCGAAGAAATAGCTATCGTTAAAAGAACAGAAAGTTTACTGCAACATTTCCTATAGTTCAGAGAAGAGAATTTTTACGGCAATATTTGTTATAGCTAAAAGAACAGAACTATTTGCAGCTGGCTCAGACCACACAGATAGAACAAGCAGCGAGCGATGGAACTGTAATTGACATTCGTTGCCAGCGTATCTCTTTAGAGACAGCTTGAAACTCCTGCCTGTACAGCCATCTCTACGCCTTGCTCCAATTTTTAGCCAATAAAATAAAAACAGAAAACCTATTATCCGGGGCAATGCGTGCATGTTATTCCCAGAGTTCCGCGCGTGGTTACAGATGGGGAAATGCTTCCGTCCGCTGGCGAGATATAACCTGTTGAAAAGCCAGACTAGAATTCGTCTTGATGTTTCAGGATTGAAGATTCGGTCTCGCAGAATCGTCTTGGCTGGTTTCTGCTTCTGTTTCCCTTTCTGTATACATTTTTACGATGTGTGTGCTTGTGTGTTGGGGCGGGGGTTTATGCGTGTGGCTGCACATTCAATGCTTTCATTATTTGTCGTTCATTATTCTATACTTTTATAACAGTGTTGGTGATGTGGTAAAAGCGCTGGCTTTCAGACACAGTAGTTGTGGTTCAATCCCAGGAATCGCAGGATTATTTGGGTTAACATCATCATCGTAATCTAGTGCAGAACGCAGCTCTCAAGAAAGTTTACTGGAAAGACCAACCAAGTTCCTTGTCTCATGTTTTTGCCCACTCTGAGTTTATTTCACGCTTTGTGTCTGTTGCCTCGTGCTGTAGCTTGCTCTGGGTTTATTTCACGCTTTGTCTCGCGCTATAGCCCGCTCTGGGTTTATTTCACGCTTTGTCTCCCTCTGTGGCCAACTCTGAGTTTATTTCACGCTTTGTCTCATTCTGTAGCCCTCTCTGGGTTTATTTCACGCTTTGTCTCATTCTGTAGCCCGCTCTGGGTTAATTTCACGCTTTGTCTCATTCTGTAGCCCTCTCTGAGTTTATTTCACGCTTTGTCTCGCGCTATAGCCCGCTCTGGGTGTATTTCACGCTTTGTCTCCCTCTGTGGCCAACTCTGAGTTTATTTCACGCTTTGTCTCATTCTGTAGCCCTCTCTGGGTTTATTTCACGCTTTGTCTCATTCTGTAGCCCGCTCTGGGTTAATTTCACGCTTTGTCTCATTCTGTAGCCCTCTCTGGGTGTATTTCACGCTTTGTCTCCCTCTGTGGCCAACTCTGAGTTTATTTCACGCTTTGTCTCATTCTGTAGCCCGCTCTTGGTTTATTTCACGCTTTGTCTCATTCTGTAGCCCTCTCTGGGTGTATTTCACGCTTTGTCTCCCTCTGTGGCCAACTCTGAGTTTATTTCACGCTTTGTCTCATTCTGTAGCCCTCTCTGGGTGTATTTCACGCTTTGTCTCCCTCTGTGGCCAACTCTGAGTTTATTTCACGCTTTGTCTCATTTTGTAGCCCGCTCTGGGTTTATTTCACGCTTTGTCTCATTCTGTAGCCCGCTCTGGGTTAATTTCACGCTTTGTCTCATTCTGTAGCCCTCTCTGGGTTAATTTCACGCTTTGTCTCATTCTGTAGCCCTCTCTGGGTTAATTTCACGCTTTGTCTCATTCTGTAGCCCTCTCTGGGTTAATTTCACGCTTTGTCTCATTCTGTAGCCCTCTCTGGGTTAATTTCACGCTTTGTCTCATTCTGTAGCCCTCTCTGGGTTTATTTCACGCTTCATCTCCCTCTGTGGCCAACTCTGAGTTTATTTCACGCTTTGTCTCGTGTTGTAGCCCGCTCTGGGTTTATTTCACGCTTTGTCTCGTGCTGTCGCCCGCTCTGGGTTTATCTCAGGCTTTGTGCCTGCTGTCCAGCTGGCCATCCCCAGCCTCTCCTTCTAGGCCTTCCATGACAATTCTCTCTAAACCACTGGGAAGTTTTAGCAAGCAGGCACACACACGCCAAAGTCAAGCTTAAGAAATCCGCCTTGACACGGACTCGAACCCACCACGGCCGTGATGACAGGCCAATCCCTGGCCACGGCGGCTCGTCTCGTGACATTTGTTGTGGGCAGGTTTTGTCAGATTCCGGGATATGTTGTCATTGATGAGTCAGGTTTCTTCAGATCTGGTAACATTTCAGCCCGTGTTGATTTCTTCTCCACCCAAAAGCCAAAACTAAAAGCGTGACATTTACATGTGGGTTTTAGAACAATTGTTGAAATAAACACAGCCACTACACCAAGAGAGTGATATTTACATGCAAGTTTTAGAACAATTGTTGACATAATCACAGCCGTTAAACCAAGAAACTGACATTTATATGGGGATTTTAGAACAATTGTTGACATAATCACAGCCGTTAAACCAAGATAGTGACCTTTCCATGGGGATTTTAGAACAATTGTTGACATAAACACAGCCGCTACACCAAGAGGGTGATATTTACATGAGGGTTTTAGAACAATTGTTGACATAATCACAGCCGCTACACCAAGAAAGTGACATTTAAATGCAGGTGTTAGAACAATTGTTGACATAATCACAGCCGTTAAACCAAGATAGTGACCTTTCCATAGGGATTTTAGAACATATGTTGACAAAAACACAGCTGTTCAACCACGAATGTGACATCTACATACAGTTTTAGAACAATTGTTGACATAAACACAGCCGCTAAACCCAGACAGGGACATTTATAAGCAGGGTTTAGAACAATTGTTGACATAATCACAGCCGTTAAACCAAGAGAGTGGCGTTTATATTGGAATTTTAGAACAATTGTTGACATAAACACAGCCGCTAAACCAAGAGAGTGATATTTAAATACGGGTTTTAGAACAATTGTTGACATAATCACAGCCGTTAAACCACGAAAGTGACAATTCCATGGGGATTTTAGAACAATTGTTGACGTAAACACAGCCGCCAGACCAAGAGAGTGACATTTACATACGGGTTTTAGAACAATTGTTGACATAAACACAGCTTGTCAACCACGAATGTGACATCTATATGCAGTTTTAGAACAATTGTTGACATAAACACAGCCGTTAAACCTAGATTGGGTGATCTATCGGAAGAGACTTGGTCACGTGTAAAAGTACACATGCGCTATGAAGACGAGTCTTGTCAGATAAAACTAACACAGAAAATACAATACAATAAAATGCACTCAAAAGCACGGGATTATGAACAATCACGGAATAAATACATCAATAAACATTTAATAAATGAACGAAAAAATAAATAAACGAAGAAATAAAGAACGATATGAAATAAACGAAATAAAGAAAATAAATAATTACATAAATAAAGGCGCAATCACCGTGTGGAGCAACCAATGAGCTTGTGGAGTAACAAATAACCTTATGGGGTAACCAATGAACATATGGAGTAAGCGATGACCTTATAGAGCAACCAATACAACATTAAGTATTCAATCATCGCATGGAGCACCATATGGAGTAACCAATGGACGTACGGAGTAATCAATGACCTTATAGAGTAACCAATAACACATTCAGTATTCAATCATCGCATGGAGCACCATATGGAGTAAACAATGTACGTACGGATATCCAGCCACCGTATATAGTAACCAATGAACGTACGGATAACTAATCACAGTGTACAATAACCAATGAACGCACAGATAACTAATCACAGTATAGAGTAACCAACCAATGAAAGTATGGATATCCAATCCCAGTATAGAGTAACCAATGAACGTACGCGTAATCGGTCACATAGAGTAACCAACCAATGAACGTATGGATATCCAATCCCAGTATAGAGTAATTAATGAACGTACGCGTAATCGGTCACATAGAGTAACCAATGAATGTACAGATAACCAATCACAGTATAGAGTAACCAACCAATGAAAGTACGGATATAGAGTAACCAATGAAGAATTGGTCTCACGGTAGATAGTAACAAATAACCGTACGGATATCTAACTACAGTAAAGTGCAACTAACTATCATTTTGGAAAACGGATGAACGTATAGTGAGTTGATGCGTACAAAGTGAGTGAAGCACGCCTCTTAAACATAATTTTCCGGTCAGAATTCACAAAACATTTATGTTAAGCCAACGAGCCTAACAGCCTAAAGTGACCGACATTGTATATGTGTGGTCTGGAAAGAGTTACTTGTAACTGTGGACTAAAAGTGATCATTCATAAAAAAGTCGCTTAAAAGTCGACAGGGTCGACTTCATTGCACCGGGTTTTATCCCATATGGCACGGTCTCTTTCCGCAGCACGGAAAGCGTCGCACAAAGCACGAACTCCGTAGCTTTTAGCGACGACCCACAGGAGTCTCCGAAACATTTAACTCGTAAACCGAAGGACGCGGCCCGGAATCGAACCCACAACCTTCGGAGCGCGAGTCAAACGGCTTGCAAAGTCGTCAAAGTGATCGCACATGTGTGAGTAGATAGTGAGTAGATAGCAAGTAGATGCTGCACAATAAACAACCATCGGGGCTAATAACTGACTCCTTGCCGAAGGATAATATACCGCCACAAGTCACCTCCCATTTGGACAGGAGGACGATATATCGCCATACAAGGGTCCTCGTGTTATTTGTTGTGTTTCGTGGTATCTTCCAGAATTTCAATGCTCAGTGAACGGACATTCACATTATAATATTTGTTCATTTGATTGTGTCCCATGTTGGGTCCAAACATACTTTCTATTTGGCGCTGAATCAGCTAAACGGATGTCAGAAACAGACTGACAATAGCAGTTCAGAGGTTAAATAGCAACACAATGCTAGAACACAATACCAACAAACAAATAGAAGAACTCTTTTGAGAACATGTGTCGTTTCTGTGGCAACAGAGGATGGCAATCAAAGACATAACAATGACTGAAGAAGACTTGTTAACTGAATGTTCCATTCGAGTTCTAGAATACTCAGAGCCTAAACGAAGAAATACTGACGTGTTACAAGATCTGAACATTGTAGAAACCTGATACACACCGTATACTGTAGCCGTATGAAATGTTACAATCGGTTAGATCCAACAGTTACAGAAGATATTGTCCCTGGGAAGGGTTTAAGGGTTCGATCCATACGAAGGTTGGTACAAGGTTTTCACTACACCCGAGACCTGTAAGTACACGAAACAAGAGAACTGGAGAAGGCGGAGGAGAGAGAGTCTGTCCTGAGGATTGTGACCAGGGCTATGTCCTGTGAAGCATTTTCTAGATGATGTTCAATAGATAGATACAATGCAGAGAATATATACTATATATCGGCCCTCTAATAGATGGACACAACACAGATAATGTAAACTGTATATCTGTCCTCGCATAGATAGATACAATAAGATAATGTATACTATATATCGGCCTTCTAATAGATAGATACAATACAGAGATTATTTACAATATATCGGCCTTCTGATAGACAGATACAATACAGAGATTATTTACAATATATCGGCCCTCTAATAGATAGATACAATACAGAGATTATTTACAATATATCGGCCCTCTAATAGATGGACACAACACAGATAATGTAAACTGTATATTTGTCCTCTCATAGATAGAATACTGTACAGAGAATGTATACTATATATCGGCCTTCTGATAGACAGATATAATACAGAGAATGTATATTATATATCGGCCCTCTAATAGATGGACACAACACAGATAATGTAAACTGTATATCTGTCCTCTCATAGATATATACAATAAGATAATGTATACTATATATCGGCCCTCTAATAGATAGATACAATACAGATAATGTATACTATATATATCGGCCCTCTAATAGATAAACACAATAAGAGAATGTACACTATATATCGACTCTCTAATAGATAGATATAATACAGAGAATGTATACTATATATCGACTCTCTAATAGATAGATATAATACAGAGAATGTATACTATATATCGACTCTCTAATAGATATAATACAGAGAATGTATACTATATATCGACTCTCTAATATATAGATATAATACAGAGAATGTATACTATATATCGACTCTCTAATAGATAGATATAATACAGAGAATGTATACTATATATCGACTCTCTAATAGATAGATATAATACAGAGAATGTATACTATATATCGACTCTTTAATAGACAAGCTAATGTATACTATATGTCAGCCCTCTCATAGACAAGCTAATGTATAATATATGTCAGCCCTCTCATAGACAAGCTAATGTATACTATATGTCAGCCCTCTCATAGACAAGCTAATGTGTACTATATGTCGGCCCTCTCATAGACAAGCTAATGTGTACTATATGTCAGCCCTCTCATAGACAAGCTAATGTGTACTATATGTCGGCCCTCTCATAGACAAGCTAATGTGTACTATATGTCAGCCCTCTCATAGACAAGCTAATGTGTACTATATGTCGGCCCTCTCATAGACAAGCTAATGTGTACTATATGTCAGCCCTCTCATAGACAAGCTAATGTGTACTATATGTCGGCCCTCTCATAGACAAGCTAATGTGTACTATATGTCGGCCCTCTCATAGACAAGCTAATGTATACTATATGTCAGCCCTCTCATAGACAAGCTAATGTATACTATATGTCAGCCCTCTCATAGACAAGCTAATGTATACTATATGTCGGCCCTCTCATAGACAAGCTAATGTATACTATATGTCGGCCCTCTCATAGACAAGCTAATGTATACTATATGTCGGCCCTCTCATAGACAAGCTAATGTATACTATATGTCGGCCCTCTCATAGACAAGCTAATGTATACTATATGTCGGCCCTGTCATAGAAAGCTGTGGCGTAGTCTGTCTGCAGTCAACTCTATACAATATTAATAACACTACACAATACTTTCACACATTTCGTAATATAAATAAATATTTATAGAGCGCTGGGCGAAACAAGAACCTTAGCACAGTCAACCGCGAGCCGAAACACCCCGCTGGCCGCACCTGGGCCAGCTCAAACAGAATTATTCTATAATATTCGATCTTAGCAATCGTGATAAGCATGTAATGACAGTATTGCAATCTAGATTGAGTAAACAACCAAGAAAAAGCGAATTATGTCAAAACAAACACACTGCCAGATTATATAATGATTTTACTTATATATGTATAATATTTTCAGAGTCTATTGATTATTCTAATCCGATAACACACATAAGATGGGTAGCCGGTCTTGTGGACTATATTTCTAACCCCGTGATAGGATGCCACTACTTGTGGAGGCAAACTTTTTTTTCCCCGCATATCCTTTACAGGACAGCCCTGTCAACATCAGCATCTTTCAGATGATTGTTGATTTCTTGGCAAGATTACGCTCAGTAATATGCCATTGCTTTCTGAGCGACCGGCTCACATACCCCGTAAGTTACCACCAGACATAACATATTTCGTTGTCTCCTGTTTTATCAAATGTTCACTGAACAACATCATACTTATACCATCAATAGAGTGTAGGACCAGCATGAACATTACCAACCCTTAGATGTCTTTAACACTGAATCACGCTATTTAAGAGTTAAAACACAGAGGCTAGTGAAAACAGACCTCTTGAAATTGTCATCGGTTCACATGTATAGTTAGCTGAACATTAGACATATGATCTAGATGACAATACATAACTATAGATATTCGTCAGCGAACGTATATGTCATCGGCTCACATGTATAGTTAGCTAAACATTAGACATATGATCTAGATAACAACACATAACTTTAGATATTCGTCAGCAAACGTATATGTCATCGGTTCACATGTATAGTTTGCTAAACGTTGGACAATTGATCTCGATGGCAATACATAGCTAGAAAATTATCATCAGCGAATGTATAGTTATTAAAATAAATGATATATACAAGAAGCGAACTAGTTAGAACAATAACGTAACAGACAGTCCCAGGGTGAACACTTACAGATCTGTCCTTCAGCTGCTCAACTATCCCAGACAGCAACCGACTGTCCGGGAGTACTTCTACATATTTCCCTCAGAGAAAGACAGACAGAGAAACAAAGAGAGAGAGAGAGTGCCGAGAAGCGAGAGAGTGTGAGGGAGAGAGTGAAAGCGAGATGTATTGAGAGACAACCACGCTATCCAGTTTTGCTACTTACTAAATTGATGCGAAGGTAACCCAAAAGTGTCTTCCCGACCGTCGGCAGAAGTCCGTGTGTGGCATAACGGGGCACACGTTATAAAGAAAGGAAAATACAACTGGAATCTGTATAGACGAGACCTACCGAGAACTCTCGCCACACGCAAGTGAAAGGAGAAATGAAGAGGATTACGCTGACATATCTATGTGGAATTTTCTGGCGGTAGGATGTACATTCACCCAGCAGAACTGAAAAAGCTCCTCCTTATTTCATCCGAGTATTTATAACTGGAAATCCGGGCTGGCATGCTACCAATGTCATGAAAAGATGGACTGGATACAGTGTTTGGATTATTTGATGCATTTTGTTTTATCCTATCACTTATTTCTGAGAGCGTCACCAGACGACTGCTGAGAGCTTTCCTAGCCTGTACGATTGTGTATTCTCATTTGTGTTGGTGTCTGTTCATACCTAGACGCTTAATTAGTCTACTTCAGTGATTCTCAAAGTGTTTTGCCGAGGACCACGGCAGGCGTATTGTTATGTATACTGCTGTAGTAACAGCTCAAGTTAGACTATCTATCCCATACAAGGCATCATGTGTGATCAGCTTTATTGTACGTGTCCCAAGGTGTGTCATAGGTGCCTAGGAACAACATGCTACAACAAATCTAGCCGTGTGTTTTATGACAAAACTACATGTCGACTAGCAATTACATCCATCCTGCGCCATGCCGATAAGCGTGAGCGGTCATGTTATGCCATCTCACTCGATCACTAGAGTCGTGGATCAGCTTCGTGTTCCTGTCTCGACCATGCCACGTAGCCAAGCCATCCAGATATTTACTTCTCTGTCTTCCCCTTGGTCTCATCCCTTCGATCTTGCCAGTTGTCACCAAGTTCTTCAAGACATTTCTTCTCATAACACGCCCCAAGAAAATGTTGACTGTTCACGTCTAATGTCTCTAATCAGTTTATGATTTTCATTTGTTTCTTGAAGGACTTGTTCATTGGTTTTTCTCTCTGTCCATGACATTCTTTGCATTTTCCTCAGAAACCACATTTCCACAGCCATCAGATATTTTTCCGCTTGTCTGCTCATTGTCCACGCTTCACATCCATACAAAAGTACAAGTTCTATGTAGCACTTCAACACTCTTTTTCTCTTTTCAATTGATATCTGTTTTATTGGTCAGTATGTTTTTCATCTTGCAAAAGGCTACCTTCGCAATGACAATTCTTGTTCTAATCTCTTCAAGGTATCTCCCATCAGATGTTATGACTGTTCTTAGATAACTGTACCGATTCACTTGCTTAAGAATATGCCCATTTACTCGTATATCACATTTTACTAAATGTTGCAGGTTCTGTTCATTGTCTGCAATCAAGACTGTATCATCTGCATATCTAATGATTTTGATGTATTGTCCCCCCCCCCCCCCCCCATGTTGATTCCTTCCATATCTTCTATATTTCTGACAATATTTTCACTGTACAGGGAAAACAGATCTGGAGTCATTACACATCCCTGTCTCACACCTCTTTTAATAGGCTGATATTGATCTACTTCATTATCAATTCTGATGGCAGCTTGTTGTTTCCAATATATGTTTTATACAAGTCTAAGGTCTTTTCAATCAATTTGTAGATCTTCAAGCTTCCTTATCATGTTGACATGTCTCACTTTATCGAAAACCTTTGTGTAATTACGATAGGCAGTGAAAAAATATATCGGATGCGTTTGTACTGTGGCCTCGCCATTATCAAATGAAGAATGTTCGAAAGAAGTGATAAAGCGATTGCCCACAACAATGCAAAGATTACACAGCAGTATAGCTTATGGCATACTTCAAGCACAGAAATACTTACGTGGAGAACATAGATCTGGTCTGTGGCAATATGTGGACTTTGGGAGCGCCCCATGGCATACCTCCAGCACAGAAATACTTACCCGGAGAACATACATCTGGTCTGTCGCAATATGTGGGCTTTGGGAGCGCCCCACAACATACCTACAGCACAGAAATACTTACCCGGAGAACATAATCTGGTCTGTCGCATTATGTGGGCAGTGGGAGCGCCCCATGGCATACCTCCAGCACAGAAATACTTACCCGGAGAACATACATCTGGTCTGTCGCAATATATGGGCTTTGGGAGCGCCCCATGGCATACCTCCAGCACAGAAATACTTACCTGGAGAACATAGATCTGGTCTGTGGCAATATGTGGACTTTGGGAGCGCCCCATGGCATACCTCCAGCACAGAAATACTTACCCGGAGAACATACATCTGGTCTGTCGCAATATGTGGGCTTTGGGAGCGCCCCATGGCATACCTCCAGCACAGAAATACTTACGTGGAGAACATAGATCTGGTCTGTGGCAATATGTGGACTTTGGGAGCGCCCCATGGCATACCTCCAGCACAGAAATACTTACCCGGAGAACATACATCTTGTCTGTCGCAATATGTGGGCTTTGGGAACGCCCCATGGCATACCTCCAGCAAAGAAATACTTACGTGGAGAACATAGATCTGGTCTGTGGCAATATGTGGACTTTGGGAGCGCCCCATGGCATACCTCCAGCACAGAAATACTTACCCGGAGAACATACATCTGGTCTGTCGCAGTATGTGGGCTTTGGGAGCGCCCCATGGCATACCTCCAGCACAGAAATACTTACGTGGAGAACATAGATCTGGTCTGTGGCAATATGTGGACTTTGGGAGCGCCCCATGGCATACCTTCAGCACAGAAATACTTACGTGGAGAACATAGATCTGGTCTGTGGCAATATGTGGACTTTGGGAGCGCCCCATGGCATACCTCCAGCACAGAAATACTTACGTGGAGAACATAGATCTGGTCTGTGGCAATATGTGGACTTTGGGAGCGCCCCATGGCATACCTCCAGCACAGAAATACTTACGTGGAGAACATAGATCTGGTCTGTGGCAATATGTGGACTTTGGGAGCGCCCCATGGCATATCTCCAGCACAGAAATACTTACGTGGAGAACATAGATCTGGTCTGTGGCAATATGTGGACTTTGGGAGCGCCCCATGGCATACCTCCAGCACAGAAATACTTACGTGGAGAACATAGATCTGGTCTGTGGCAATATGTGGACTTTGGGAGCGCCCCATGGCATACCTCCAGCTCAGAAATACTTACGTGGAGAACATAGATCTGGTCTGTGGCAATATGTGGACTTTGGGAGCGCCCCATGGCATACCTCCAGCACAGAAATACTTACGTGGAGAACATAGATGTGGTCTGTGGCAATATGTGGACTTTGGGAGGGCCCATGGCATACCTCCAGCACAGAAATACTTGCGTGGAGAACATAGATCTGGTCTGTGGCAATATGTGGACTTTGGGAGCGCCCCATGGCATACCTCCAGCACAGAAATACTTACGTGGAGAACATAGATCTGGTCTGTGGCAATATGTGGACTTTGGGAGCGCCCCATGGCATACCTCCAGCACAGAAATACTTACGTGGAGAACATAGATCTGGTCTGTCGCAATATGTGGGCTTTGGGAACGCCCCATGGCATACCTCCAGCAAAGAAATACTTACGTGGAGAACATAGATCTGGTCTGTGGCAATATGTGGACTTTGGGAGCGCCCCATGGCATACCTCCAGCACAGAAATACTTACCCGGAGAACATACATCTGGTCTGTCGCAGTATGTGGGCTTTGGGAGCGCCCCATGGCATACCTCCAGCACAGAAATACTTACGTGGAGAACATAGATCTGGTCTGTGGCAATATGTGGACTTTGGGAGCGCCCCATGGCATACCTTCAGCACAGAAATACTTACGTGGAGAACATAGATCTGGTCTGTGGCAATATGTGGACTTTGGGAGCGCCCCGTGGCATACCTCCAGCACAGAAATACTTACGTGGAGAACATAGATCTGGTCTGTGGCAATATGTGGACTTTGGGAGCGCCCCATGGCATACCTCCAGCACAGAAATACTTACGTGGAGAACATAGATCTGGTCTGTGGCAATATGTGGACTTTGGGAGCGCCCCATGGCATACCTCCAGCACAGAAATACTTACGTGGAGAACATAGATCTGGTCTGTGGCAATATGTGGACTTTGGGAGCGCCCCATGGCATACCTCCAGCTCAGAAATACTTACGTGGAGAACATAGATCTGGTCTGTGGCAATATGTGGACTTTGGGAGCGCCCCATGGCATACCTCCAGCACAGAAATACTTACGTGGAGAACATAGATGTGGTCTGTGGCAATATGTGGACTTTGGGAGGGCCCATGGCATACCTCCAGCACAGAAATACTTGCGTGGAGAACATAGATCTGGTCTGTGGCAATATGTGGACTTTGGGAGCGCCCCATGGCATACCTCCAGCACAGAAATACTTACGTGGAGAACATAGATCTGGTCTGTGGCAATATGTGGACTTTGGGAGCGCCCCATGGCATACCTCCAGCACAGAAATACTTACGTGGAGAACATAGATCTGGTCTGTGGCAATATGTGGACTTTGGGAGCGCCCCATGGCATACCTCCAGCACAGAAATACTTACGTGGAGAACATAGATCTGGTCTGTGGCAATACTCTCTGAGAACATAGGCGCTACAGCAATATTCTCTGAGAACTTAGGCACTACAACAATATTCTCTGAGAACTTAGGCACTACAACAATATTCTCTGAGAACTTAGGCACTACAACAATATTCTCTGAGAACTTAGGCACTACAACAATATTCTCTGAGAACTTAGGCACTACAAGAATATTCTCTGAGAACTTAGGCACTACAACAATATTCTCTGAGAACTTAGGCACTACAACAATATTCTCTGAGAACTTAGGCACTACAACAATATTCTCTGAGAACGTAGGCACTACAACAATATTCTCTGAGAACTTAGGCACTACAACAATATTCTCAGTGAACTTAGGCGTTTCAGCAACAGTCTCAGAGAACTTAGGCGCTTCAGAAATAGTCTCAGAGAACTTAGGCGTTTCAGCAACAGTCTCAGAGAACTTAGGCGTTTCAGCAACAGTCTCAGAGAACTTAGGCGCTTCAGAAATAGTCTCAGAGAACTTAGGCGTTTCAGCAACAGTCTCAGAGAACTTAGGCGTTTCAGAAATAGTCTCAGAGAACTTAGGCGTTTCAGCAACAGTCTCAGAGAACTTAGGCGTTTCAGAAATAGTCTCAGAGAACTTAGGCGCTTTAGCAACAGTCTCAGAGAACTTAGGCGTTTCAGCAACAGTCTCAGAGAACTTAGGCGTTTCAGAAATAGTCTCAGAGAACTTAGGCGTTTCAGCAACAGTCTCAGAGAACTTAGGCGCTTCAGAAATAGTCTCAGAGAACTTAGGCGCTACAGCGACAGTCCCAGAGAACTTAGATGCTACAGCAAAACTCTCGGAGACACGTACATCAAAACAAAAGAAACATCGTGACGTTCTGTCTAAAGCGAACATCAAAGAAACCTGACTGGTGCACAATATCGTATCTCCAACACTGACATACTGAGATCACATTGCACCTGACTGTCTGGCAAGTAAAAGATGGAAAATGGAGCTGCAATGAGTTTCGACCGTTGTATGTGGAATTACGAATCGTGTTTGTAAGCCCTTCGCCACGGAGCAGGTAGGACATAGGACACTGAAGATACCCTGGATCTGAACATGCAATGGCAGGGCACCTGGTGAAGGCAGCAGGTCGAGGAGCAGAAGCCCGTGTCTCCCCATGTCCCATATTTGTAGACCCACGGATGACCTGAAAATATCTTGTCGGCAGCCTTCACTTTCTAGAAAACTTCCCGTTGATCTTTCAGACTCCATAGATTTGGGAGTGTGATCAATAGGGAACAATATCCTCGGAACACCTTCTTCTTCTTCTTCTTCTTCTTCAGCGTTCCGAGCCATTGAGGTTCTTTGCTGCAAATACAATCCGTCTCCATTCGTCTCTCTGGTTGACCTTCTCTTGCCAGTCGTTGATTCCAAGTGCTTGTAGGTCTGTACATGTATTATCTCTCCACCGCCTTCTCGGTCTACCTCGGGGTCTACGGTCATTTATTTCCTGAGTGTAAGCGAGTTTTGTTTCCCTATTATCTTCCATTCTTTCTATATGCCCCAGCCATTGTAGTCTATTAGCCTTCATGATATCAGTGATTAGCGGGGACTTAAACAGATCATAAATGTCTTTGTTACTTCTTCTTTTCCACTCTCCACTATGTGTATCCCTAATGGGTCCAAAGATGCGTCTTAAAATTTTGTTCTCAAAGGTTTGTAACAATGCTTCGTCTCTTTTCGTTGTACTCCAGGTTTCAGAGCCATACAGCACAACTGGTCTGATCAGTGTTTTGTATATTGTGATTTTGGTGTTACGAGATAGCGCCTTTAGTAGATGTTGTAGTGCATAGTATATCTTATTTCCAGAGTTGATTCTAGTTTGTATTTCTTCCCTTATGATGTTGGAGCAGTTGAAGATTGTACCCTTCACTTTCTAGAAATCTTCCCGTTGATCTTTCAGACTCCATCGATTTGGGAGTTTGATCAATAGGGAACAATATCCTCGGAACACCTTCACTTTCTAGAAATCTTCCCGTTGATCTTTCAGATATTCCATCGATTTGGGAGTGTGATCAATAGGGAACAATATCCTCGGAACACCTTCACTTTCTAGAAATCTTCCCGTTGATCTTTCAGACTCCATCGATTTGGGAGTTTGATCAATAGGGAACAATATCCTCGGAACTGGTGACATTCCGAGAATCTTTTCTACGGTCCACTATTAGCTCGCCGTTCGAGGGAGGATCTGCCTGACGATTCGGATGATGATGTGTTTAAAGTCAGGTCCCAACCTGTGAAGTCCGATTGGGTTCGCCTGATGGTGAGGTACACTGGACATTGGGAAAACTAATCGACTGGCGAAATAGTGTTCAGTGCTACTAGAGTAGTGTGTGTTGACTACGCTTGGGTTCACAGCGAAAAAAAAAATGTGAGATGGATTGCTTGGCTATGTGATGATAATAACAGAGTTATTCGGTTGTTATGATTTGTGTCTGCCTTGGCAGCTGGTAGGGCCTTCCGGGTATAACAGAGTTCAAGATCAAGGCAATAAATCTGTCAAGGGACACAATCTGTGGATGTCAAGTGTTGGGCACTCACATCATCTTGTCCGGGGACATGACACCTGTTTAGATATTGTCGCGAATTGGGTTTACGGTGTTGATGGCATATTTTTAGACCAATCTGAACTCCATGGGTTATGTCAATACAATAGTAGTGAGTATATATACAGTATATATTCCACAATATGTTTTTTAAATATATATTATATCTACTACTTATATATCTAAATCATTTTTATTATTCATATTTTTCTATTATTCGCATCCGTTTTCATTACCGTTCAAGTCATGGTGATTTTTTTTTTACGTTCCCTAATTATCAAGCGTCTCTAGGGAAATTCCCTCTCATGTTTGTTCTTTTGTATGCATATTTAACTTGTGTTGTTCTTGCTGTGTATATATTTTAATCATGTTGATTTTGCTGTGTGTATAATTTACTCGTGGTCTTGTTGCTGTGTATATTTTACTCCTGTTGTTTTTTCCGTGTGTATATGTTACTTGTGTTGTTCCTGCAGTGTGTATACTTTACTCGTGTTGTTCTTCTTGTGAGTATACTTTACTCATGTTGTTCTTGCTGTGTGTATATTTTACTCTTGATGTTCTTTACGTGTGTATATTTTATTTGTGCAAACTTTACTCTTGCTGTTTTTTTTGCTGTGCAGTTGATAAGGAATTCAGTGGAAACAATCGCTTGTGTTTCTTATTTTTGTTTCAATATTTTGTTCCCCCGTCGATCTTTGAAATTGTTTTTTTTTGCGTGGGCGCTTGTCGTGTGAAGATCATGGAGAGAACTAGACACATACCAGCGTGAAGCTCATGGAGAGAACTAGACGAATAACAGTGTGGAACACGTATAGAGAACTAGACAAATACCAGTGTGAAGCTCATGGAGAGAACTAGACGAATAACAGTGTGGAACACGTATAGAGAACTAGACAAATACCAGTGAACCAGGAGGTGAAGAAAAGACGCTGCCCTGGCAAGGCCACACAATGTGAAAACCTGAGAGTATTACAACCATAACATACTTTGTCTGGAGTCCAGAAAGCAACAGACAAAGAAGAAGGCCCAACAGCACACGTAGAAGAAAAGTCGGGACATGCATGAGTACTGTGGGATGGCATGGATGAGTCTTCCCTTCTTCTCTTCTTCTTCCTTCTTCCTTCTTCCTTCTTCCTTCTTCCTCTCTTCCCTCTTCCCTCTTCCCTCTTCCCTCTTCCCTCTTCCCTCTTCCCTCTTCCCTCTTCCCTCTTCCTCTTCCCTCTTCCCTCTTCCTTCTCTTCCTCTTCCCTCTCTCCCTCTTCCCTCTTCCCTCTTCCCTCTTCCCTCTTCCCTCTTCCCTCTTCCCTCTTCCCTCTTCCTTCTTCCTTCTTCCTTCTTCCTTCTTCCTTCTTCCTTCTTCCTTCTTCCTTCTTCCTTCTTCCTTCTTCCTTCTTCCTTCTTCTTCTTCTTCTTCTTCTTCTTCTTCTTCTTCTTCTTCTTCTTCTTCTTCTTCTTCTTCGTCTTCGTCTTCTTCTTCTTCTTCTTCTTCTTCTTCTTCTTCTTCGTCTTCGTCTTCTTCTTCTTCTTCTTCTTCTTCTTCTTCTTCTTCTTCTTCTTCTTCTTCTTCTTCTTCTTCTTCTTCTTCTTCTTCTTCGTCTTCGTCTTCTTCTTCTTCTTCTTCTTCTTCTTCTTCGTCTTCTTCGTCTTCTTCTTCTTCTTCTTCTTCTTCTTCTTCTTCTTCTTCTTCTTCTTCGTCTTCGTCTTCGTCTTCTTCTTCTTCTTCTTCTTCGTCTTCTTCTTCTTCTTCTTCTTCTTCTTCTTCTTCTTCTTCTTCTTCTTCTTCTTCTTCTTCTTCGTCTTCTTCTTCTTCTTCTTCTTCTTCTTCTTCTTCTTCTTCTTCTTCTTCTTCTTCTTCTTCTTCTTCTTCTTCTTCTTCTTCTTCTTCTTCTTCTTCTTCTTCTTCTTCTTCTTCTTCTTCTTCTTCTTCTTCTTCTTCTTCTTCTTCTTCGTCTTCGTCTTCGTCTTCTTCTTCTTCTTCTTCTTCTTCTTCTTCTTCTTCTTCTTCTTCTTCTTCTTCTTCGTCTTCGTCTTCGTCTTCTTCTTCTTCTTCTTCTTCTTCTTCTTCTTCTTCTTCTTCTTCTTCTTCTTCTTCTTCTTCTTCTTCTTCTTCGTCTTCGTCTTCGTCTTCTTCTTCTTCTTCTTCTTCGTCTTCTTCTTCTTCTTCTTCTTCTTCTTCTTCTTCTTCTTCTTCTTCTTCTTCTTCTTCTTCTTCTTCTTCTTCTTCGTCTTCGTCTTCTTCTTCTTCTTCTTCTTCTTCTTCTTCTTCTTCTTCTCTTCTTCTTCTTCTTCTTCGTCTTCGTCTTCTTCTTCTTCTTCTTCTTCTTCTTCTTCGTCTTCGTCTTCGTCTTCTTCTTCTTCTTCTTCTTCTTCTTCTTCTTCTTCTTCTTCTTCTTCGTCTTCGTCTTCGTCTTCGTCTTCTTCTTCGTCTTCGTCTTCGTCTTCGTCTTCGTCTTCTTCTTGTTCTTGTTCTTGTTCTTCTTCTTCTTCTTCTTCTTCTTCTCTCTTCTTCTTCTTCTTCTTCTTCTTCTTCTTCTTCTTCTTCTTCTTCTTCTTCTTCTTCTTCTTCTTCTTCTTCTTCTTCTTCTTCTTCTTCTTCTGCTGCTGCTGCCTTCATCCGGAGTTTTTTTTCCGGACGTAATTGCGTTTGCCTGTTTACACATCCGACTAGTGCGGGCATTTGTTGACCTGTTAACTGTCCCGGGCTAAGGATATGACGCTTGGGGCGAGTTTGCTGAGAGTCAATACCTCAATTGGGAGTAAAAGGCAAAAGAAGAAGGGGAAACAGACTTCAGGAACTCTATCAAGCTGACTCGTGCATTCATGCAGTCTAAATAAACGAAATACTGCATTCAACATCAGCGCCCTCATTATCCCTCGCGTGTACACGATATAACATACCACAGCAGACAAATACTCCACCTGCCACCGACAGCTTATAAAAAAGCAGCAACAGCAGCAGTACATCCGTGGGCAGGAGCACACAACCACACGACAGCGCTCGTGAGGCCAAACAACGCAAATTAATGACGACAAGCGACATGGCGACTCCATATTTCTCCTGCCTTATCGTCTGCATTCACAAAGCTCTTATAATTGTCCAGAATCGCGCCAATTAAATTCTAAGGTACGAGGCGAACAAACTCATGGGGAATAGACTGGCATGGCGCAAGAGAAGCACACTTCTGACAGTTCTTTCCCAACAGCACACATAACTTAAAGAGCTTGTGACATATTCTTGTGTGTTCATTTGTTCATTTGTACACATTTGTCTTGTTTGTAGTCACTATAGAAAACACTATTTGAATAGCATAAAAATATAAATTCCTGTAAAACTTACGGGACAAATACTAGGCAGAAGAAAAGTGAAAAGTAGATACAAGATCATCGGATAAGAAATAACATATAAAACGAAAGAAACATATAATTTGATTTTTGGGCACTCCTCCGAATAACGGTCCCAAATTATTTAGTGTAAAAAGTATCCCTTACAGGGCCTCATTAGTTGATGTTGTCAATCACTTCCGGTTCAGTGTGGAGTGGACTGCTAGACCTATCGATGGATACAATAAATGTTTCCTGGGCCCGGAGGCCCCTCACTGTCGACGGAATACACTCCGACGACATTCAGGGCCCTCACAGCCGTCGGAGTTTATACCTATCAGGTATATCTTTGTTTACTTCTATAGAACGCTCAATTACTGTTCTCAGTATACACACATCATACACACACACACAGACACACACACACACACACACACACACACACACACACACATATATATATATATATATATATATATATATATATATATATATATATATATATAATTAAGTGTGTTATATATGTGTGTCCTGATGTTATTACGTGATTTTATCTATGTGTGTATGTATGTTTTTTCTTTTTTAAATTTTGCATATCCTATTTACAGGACATCGCTGTCAACACCAGCATTTTACTGCTGCTTTTGATGTCTTAGCAAGTTCAAGTTCAGTAGTTTACCATTGCTTTCTTAACGACCGGCACCCATACCAACTCGTTAAAACCCAGCGCAACGCGGTCTGCTACCAAAATGGTCACAGCTGTGTTTCGAACGCGGGTAAATGGGCTTACGAATAGCGTTCGCAAGCCCTTAGCCACGGAAACCAACCTGTATGTTATCAACTGATGTTACATATGTTTGTCCTGATGCTATTAATTGATTTTATGTACGTGTGTCCGTATGTTATCAACTGATGTTACATATGTTTGTCCTGATGTTATTAATTGATTTTATGTACGTGTGTCTGTATGTTATCAACTGATGTTACATATGTTTGTCCTGATGTTATTAATTGATTTTATGTACGTGTGTCCGTATGTTATCAACTGATGTTACATATGTTTGTCCTGATGTTATTAATTGATGTTATGTACGTGTGTCCGTATGTTATCAACTGATGTTACATATGTTTGTCCTGATGTTATTAATTGATTTTATGTACGTGTGTCCGTATGTTATCAACTGATGTTACATATGTTTGTCCTGATGTTATTAATTGATTTTATGTACGTGTGTCCGTATGTTATCAACTGATGTTACATATGTTTGTCCTGATGTTATTAATTGATTTTATGTACGTGTGTCCGTATGTTATTAACTGCTGTTACATATGTTTGTCCTGATGTTATTAATTGATTTTATGTACGTGTGTCCGTATGTTATCAACTGATGTTACATATGTTTGTCCTGATGTTATTAATTGATTTTATGTACGTGTGTCCGTATGTTATCAACTGATGTTACATATGTTTGTCCTGATGTTATTAATTGATGTTATGTACGTGTGTCCGTATGTTATCAACTGATGTTACATATGTTTGTCCTGATGTTATTAATTGATGTTATGTACGTGTGTCCGTATGTTATCAACTGATGTTACATATGTTTGTCCTGATGTTATTAATTGATTTTATGTACGTGTGTCCGTATGTTATCAACTGCTGTTACATATGTTTGTCCTGATGTTATTAATTGATTTTATGTACGTGTGTCCGTATGTTATCAACTAATGTTACATATGTTTGTCCTGATGTTATTAATTGATTTTATGTACGTGTGTCCGTATGTTATTAACTGCTGTTACATATGTTTGTCCTGATGTTATTAATTGATTTTATGTACGTGTGTCCGTATGTTATCATCTGATGTTACATATGTTTGTCCTGATGTTATTAATTGATTTTATGTACGTGTGTCCGTATGTTATTAACTGCTGTTACATATGTTTGTCCTGATGTTATTAATTGATTTTATGTACGTGTGTCCGTATGTTATCAACTGATGTTACATATGTTTGTCCTGATGTTATTAATTGATTTTATGTACGTTTGTCCGTATGTTATCAACTGATGTTACATATGTTTGTCCTGATGTTATTAATTGATTTTATGTACGTGTGTCCGTATGTTATCAACTGATGTTACACATGTTTGTCCTGATGTTATTAATTGATTTTATGTACGTGTGTGCGTATGTTATCAACTGATGTTACATATGTTTGTCCTGATGTTATTAATTGATGTTATGTACGTGTGTCCGTATGTTATCAACTGATGTTACATATGTTTGTCCTGATGTTATTAATTGATGTTATGTACGTGTGTCCGTATGTTATCAACTGATGTTACATATGTTTGTCCTGATGTTATTAATTGATTTTATGTACGTGTGTCCGTATGTTATCAACTGCTGTTACATATGTTTGTCCTGATGTTATTAATTGATTTTATGTACGTGTGTCCGTATGTTAGTTAGTTAGTCGACAGATCATCCTCGCTGCACATCGAACCATTCAGTCCATAAGTGCTCGGATCCCCTCCTCAGCAAATCCCGCAGCGTGTAGCGGCTAACGACGCCAGTTCTGTGTTGGTTTATCAATCTTCTTTGGCTTCCTGCGTAGTGTTCTTGTTTGGCCACACCTCTTTTAATTTGCTGCTCTAGCAGTCTGGCCATTGTTGTAGATTCACAGTCATCACTTGGTTCTCGCAAAAGTCTCACATCACGTAGAGCATTCAGAATGTCAGCCTGGTCCATGGCGCGTCCGTCCTCCACAGTAGCCTCACCTGCGAGCTTGTCAGCCCGCTCATTTCCTTGTACTCCCGCATGCCCTGGCACGAAGATGAAACTAATCTTTGCCAGCCGAGACCGCTTCAGAGGCAGCAACCATTCTCTTCGGATCGACCCCTCCTCTAACCTCTTGATCATGTTCATTGAGTCGCTAAGGAAACAAGCCCTGGTGAATGTCTGTGTCTCGAGCCATGTTATTGCTTTACTTACTGCCATGACTTCCATGGTCAGGCTACTTGTGGTTTCAGTGAAAGCACCAGAGTCCTCCTTCACAATTCTCCCTCCGGCCCGAGCTGTAAAGGCCCATGAGCTTCTCACATGTCGGACGACCGACCCATCTGTGTAGATGACCGCGTCACCGTCTAGCGAATTCTCGAAAATCAACGCTTGTACTTCAGCCTCAACAGCAGCCGGATTTTCTTGTCTGCATTTTCTATCTAGTTGGATGCAAACTGAAAAGGATGTGCAGAAGTCTGTTGGCACTTGCACCCACTCCTCGCCAGGTTCTAAGTCCTCAAGTGAACACACCTGTTGAAGAATGTCTTCGGCTTGACCCATCCACGACCGTCCTCTTTTTAACCTGCTGCCCTTCACCTTCCTAATTTCACTATGCAGTGGATGTTGTGTGTTTGAGTTAATTCTGAGGTAGGCGCGTGCCCTGCAAACTTGTATTCTCTCTTCAATGGTTGGAAAATCAAGAAGGTAGCGCATCGCCCTGCATGCTGTATCTCTTGTACATCCAAGAATAATGCGCATAGCTTCATTCTGTATCCTTTCCATCCTTTCTATCTGCTTATGGCTGAGAGTCAAGATTGCCATTGCATACTCCAAAACAGACATGACCAGCCCCTCGTACAGAAGACATAGATGGCGCTGCTCACAGTTTGCTGCCGCCATCACCCGCATCGCTGCCAAACCCCGCTTGGCCTTTGTTATCACCTGGTCTATGTGCACATTATAAGCAAGGCTTCGATCAAACCGTATCCCCAGGTAATTCATTGCCTGCGTTCTTTCCACCGTCTCTGAACACAGCATTACAGTTGGTGTTGGATTGTTGACAATATGATTATTCAACGAGAACCAAGTCACTGTTGCCTTTGTTGGGTTGACCATTGCCCCAGCTTCATCACACCAAGTACTTATGCGATTGAGTTCGGTTTGTAGTTCCCCAGCAACCTCCTCTCTATCCTTACCCTGACGATACACTAAAACATCATCGGCATATGACAATGTCCTGCCAGGTCCAGTGATCTGCTCACTGGTGATTCTCACTGTGTAGGCGTTGAACAGTACCGGAGATAATGGTGATCCCTGTGGTAGGCCAGGATATATTATTGTTGGTTCCGAAGTCCAACTGCCACATCTAAAAACTACTTTCCGTTGGAAGAGGGCTGCAGCGATCCAACTAAGGAGGAATGGACTTACGTTTAGTTCAAGAAGCTGAAACATTAAAAAATCCAGTGGTACTCTGTTGTATGCGTCCTCAAGATCAATCGCTGCAGCAACGGTTTCAGTGCCTGAGTGGAAACCTTCATAGACATCCTGGGCAAAGACTGCTGCATTGGTCCAGGTTTCTCTTTTTGGACGGTACCCACCCAGGGTAGGTGGGAAAACACCTTGCCTCTCTAGTTGGCTTGATATTTTCCTGGCAATTACCTTCTCCAGCAGCTTGCCTATTGTATTCTGCATGGTTATAATTCGATATCCCTGAATTTTTTTGTGGTCTTTGTCAGGCTTCGGCAAGGGAATCAGATAGCTGTGTAACCATTCCTCCTTGATGCTAGCACTCCCTATACTGTTGTTGTACATGTCTGCTAGTTTCTCAAGCTCGTTGTCGGTACACCTATTTATGTCGTTGTATCTTATGCCATCTGGACCTGGAGCACTGTTTTTTGATCGTCGAAGCACAGCCTTGATTTCTTTCACTGTCACTGTGTCTTCATCCGAAGTGTTCTGGGCCTTGCATCTGTCTGAGGTGACCTCCTTGGCCAGATTTCGACCTCCCATGTCTGTCTGGTTGCTCTGCTCAAGGTAGCGTTCAAAGAGGGCTTTGCCCTTGTCCTCGTCAGTCCTCTGCCAGATGAGGTCAGCACCTTGGAAGTCAGAAATGCTCTTATTCTTGACTACACCACTCATGCTTTTATGTAGTCGCCAGAACAATTTCAGTGACTTGTCTGTGCTTACCCTTTGACACACCTCTGCCCATTTTTCCCTTTTAACCACCGTGACCAGTTTTTTGAAATAGCTTACTTTTGTGTGCATCTCTCTTTCTAAGTGCAAGCAGGGACTAGGATGACCAGCTCTGTTCTTCTTGGCATTTTGCCATCTCCTTACAGCACTACGCTTATCCACCCAAGCCTTATCCACCTCGAAACTCCACCACGGTGGCTGCTCCCAGCTTTTTTTCCTGCCCTGAAACGTTCTGCGCTTGTCACGTCTTATTTTACTCACCACATCTTGCCCTGTACTGTCATACTGGAACGTCTTTACCTTTAGCTTGTGCTGCCTGGTTCTGCCTTTCTCCACCAATATGCTGCAAGGGTGGTGGTCGCTGCCATGGTGTCCTAGGACACCCCATCTACACACTGTAGTGAGTAAAGGTGAAACTAGCGCCAGATCAATAGCACTGTCCTCATCGCCTGGACGGCTTGCTGTCCTGGTGACACAGCCACTGTTGATACAAACCAGGTCGATGGTTTCCAGTGCAGTCTCGAGCTCCTCCCCTTGTGTATTGGAGGAAGTGTTTCCCCATGATCTGCCTTTAGCGTTGAAGTCACCACAGAAAATAACATTCCTCTCGTGGCCTAATATGCCACTTAAGCACTGCCACTTCTGTGCGTCCACACTCTCATTGCGGGCATAAACATTAACCAACACGAATGGTATACTGGAATGAACTCTCACCGCCTGTATTTGTATATCGTCACTGTCCCAACTGGACATGTCTAGCTCTGACGCCACCATGCTGTCGCGAACGAGAATCGCCGTTCCCAGATGTCGTCTGTTGTAGAAACATTTGAAGCCGGCAATTCGGAGTGGCTGATCGCCCAGTCTCGTCTCCTGGAGTGCTACAATGTCGTTCCTGTAAACTAGGGTTTCTAAAATAGAGCCCCGTTGTTTTACACTGGCACAGTTCCAATATAGAATACGGATGTTCCTGAGTCCTAGACGGTGACACTTGAGTCTAAAACGCCTCAAACCACCGCGCTTACCTTGTTTCTTCCTCCCTGCGCGGCTACCACGCCGCTTCGTTATGTTGACTGCTGAACCCTCGGAAAACACACATTGTTCCGCCATGTTGAAAAAACGTAAACACAGACTGCTGAGAACCACACACGCTGCTGAAAATTCACTCAAGGAAGGCTTCGCTCGATGCACGAACTCCGTAGCACCCGCGCAGATCTTGAGTATAAACTCCTGGTTTTACATCCTGGCACACCAATTACACGCAAGAGATGAATAAATCCATCCCCTACGCGAAAAAGTTAACGAACACAAAACAACACGACCGTCCGTCGCCATCTTGAAACCGGAAACCGAAACCGGTGTCCGTATGTTATCAACTAATGTTACATATGTTTGTCCTGATGTTATTAATTGATTTTATGTACGTGTGTCCGTATGTTATTAACTGCTGTTACATATGTTTGTCCTGATGTTATTAATTGATTTTATGTACGTGTGTCCGTATGTTATCAACTGATGTTACATATGTTTGTCCTGATGTTATTAATTGATTTTATGTACGTGTGTCCGTATGTTATCAACTGATGTTACATATGTTTGTCCTGATGTTATTAATTGATTTTATGTACGTGTGTCCGTATGTTATTAACTGCTGTTATATATGTTTGTCCTGATGTTATTAATTGATTTTATGTACGTGTGTCCGTATGTTATCAACTGATGTTACATATGTTTGTCCTGATGTTATTAATTGATTTTATGTACGTGTGTCCGTATGTTATCAACTGATGTTACATATGTTTGTCCTGATGTTATTAATTGATTTTATGTACGTGTGTCCGTATGTTATCAATTGATGTTACATATGTTTGTCCTGATGTTATTAATTGATTTTATGTACGTGTGTCCGTATGTTATCAACTTATGTTACATATGTTTGTCCTGATGTTATTAATTGATTTTATGTACGTGTGTCCGTATGTTATCAACTGATGTTACACATGTTTGTCCTGATGCTATTAATTGATTTTATGTACGTGTGTCCGTATGTTATCAACTGATGTTACATATGTTTGTCCTGATGTTATTAATTGATGTTATGTACGTGTGTCAGTATGTTATCAACTTATGTTACATATGTTTGTCCTGATGTTATTAATTGATGTTATGTACGTGTGTCCGTATGTTATCAACTGATGTTACATATGTTTGTCCTGATGTTATTAATTGATTTTATGTACGTGTGTCCGTATGTTATCAACTGATGTTACATATGTTTGTCCTGATGTTATTAATTGATTTTATGTACGTTTGTCCGTATGTTATCAACTAATGTTACATATGTTTGTCCTGATGTTATTAATTGATTTTATGTACGTGTGTCCGTATGTTATTAACTGCTGTTACATATGTTTGTCCTGATGTTATTAATTGATTTTATGTACGTGTGTCCGTATGTTATCAACTGATGTTACATATGTTTGTCCTGATGTTATTAATTGATTTTATGTACGTGTGTCCGTATGTTATCAACTGATGTTACATATGTTTGTCCTGATGTTATTAATTGATTTTATGTACGTGTGTCCGTATGTTATCAACTGATGTTACATATGTTTGTCCTGATGTTATTAATTGATGTTATGTACGTGTGTCCGTATGTTATCAACTGATGTTACATATGTTTGTCCTGATGTTATTAATTGATTTTATGTACGTGTGTCCGTATGTTATCAACTGATGTTACATATGTTTGTCCTGATGTTATTAATTGATTTTATGTACGTTTGTCCGTATGTTATCAACTAATGTTACATATGTTTGTCCTGATGTTATTAATTGATTTTATGTACGTGTGTCCGTATGTTATTAACTGCTGTTACATATGTTTGTCCTGATGTTATTAATTGATTTTATGTACGTGTGTCCGTATGTTATCAACTGATGTTACATATGTTTGTCCTGATGTTATTAATTGATTTTATGTACGTGTGTCCGTATGTTATCAACTGATGTTACATATGTTTGTCCTGATGTTATTAATTGATTTTATGTACGTGTGTCCGTATGTTATCAACTGATGTTACATATGTTTGTCCTGATGTTATTAATTGATTTTATGTACGTGTGTCCTTATGTTATTAACTGCTGTTACATATGTTTGTCCTGTTATTAATTGATTTTGTACGTGTGTCCGTATGTTATCAACTGATGTTACATATGTTTGTCCTGATGTTATTAATTGATTTTATGTACGTGTGTCCGTATGTTATCAACTGATGTTACATATGTTTGTCCTGATGTTATTAATTGATTTTATGTACGTGTGTCCGTATGTTATCAACTGCTGTTACATATGTTTGTCCTGATGTTATTAATTGATTTTATGTACGTGTGTCCGTATGTTATCAACTGCTGTTTCATATGTTTGTCCTGATGTTATTAATTGATTTTATGTACGTGTGTCCGTATGTTATCAACTGCTGTTACATATGTTTGTCCTGATGTTATTAATTGATTTTATGTACGTGTGTCATTATGTTATCAATTGCTGTTACATATGTTTGTCCTGATGTTATTAATTGATTTTATGTACGTGTGTCATTATGTTATCAACTGCTGTTACATATGTTTGTCCTGATGTTATTAATTATTTTATGTACGTGTGTCATTATGTTATCAACTGCTGTTACATATGTTTGTCCTGATGTTATTAATTGATTTTATGTACGTGTGTCCGTATGTTATCAACTGATGTTACATATGTTTGTCCTGATGTTATTAATTGATGTTATGTACGTGTGTCCGTATGTTATCAACTGATGTTACATATGTTTGTCCTGATGTTATTAATTGATGTTATGTACGTGTGTCCGTATGTTATCAACTGATGTTACATATGTTTGTCCTGATGTTATTAATTGATTTTATGTACGTGTGGCCGTATGTTATCAACTGATGTTACATATGTTTGTCCTGATGTTATTAATTGATTTTATGTACGTGTGTCATTATGTTATCAACTGCTGTTACATATGTTTGTCCTGATGTTATTAATTGATTTTATGTACGTGTGTCATTATGTTATCAACTGCTGTTACATATGTTTGTCCTGATGTTATTAATTATTTTATGTACGTATGTCATTATGTTATCAACTGCTGTTACATATGTTTCTCCTGGTGTTATTCATTATTTTATGTACGTGTGTCATTATGTTATCAACTGCTGTTACATATGTTTGTCCTGATGTTATTAATTGATGTTATGTACGTGTGTCATTATGTTATCAACTGCTGTTACATATGTTTGTCCTGATGTTATTAATTATTTTATGTACGTGTGTCATTATGTTATCAACTGATGTTACATATGTTTGTCCTGATGTTATTAATTGATGTTATGTACGTGTGTCCGTATGTTATCAACTGATGTTATATATGTTTGCCCCGATGTTATTAATTGATATTATGTACGTGTGTCCGTATGTTATCAACTGATGTTACATATGTTTGTCCTGATGTTATTAATTGATATTATGTACGTGTGTCATTATGTTATCAACTGATGTTACATATGTTTGTCCTGATGTTATTAATTGATGTTATGTACGTGTGTCCGTATGTTATCAACTGATGTTATATATGTTTGCCCCGATGTTATTAATTGATATTATGTACGTGTGTCATTATGTTATCAACTGACTTTGTCTATGTCCACAACCCACCCAACCTCATTGTCCACAGGATTTCCTCTTGTCTGTGTCTGGTACTTTCAACCAGGGAATCACATTTTATTAAACGGAGATATACACAGACTGTAGTAAACTGACTGACGGCAATGACCCTGGCCGTAGATGAGACAACTGGAAGATGTTTGATCACTAAAGTTTATAACTGTTTGGCGCCGCTTTGATCTTCAGTGTAGTGACTGGGGTAGGGTGGATGCAGGGAGACTGCTTGCTCTTCTAACACCTCCTTTCTTCCTCCTCCTTCTTTTGTACTCTTCTTTGCCTTTGTCTTCTTCTTCGTCCTCATCTTTTTCTTCCGGCTTCTGTTCTTCCTCCTCTTTTTCGTACTCTTCCAATTACTCCTCCGAATGTTCCTATTCTTTTTCAGCCTCTGCTTCCTGTTCTTCGTTTGAGCTGCCCATTCTTCCGCCTTCTTCTCATCTTCTTCTTCATTATTTTCACCCGTATTCTAATCTTCTTCATCTTCATTGTCATTTTCTTCATCTACATATCCTCCGCTCCCACTCTTCTTCTTCGTCTTTAGTTGCCTGGTTTGGGGCAGACATGGGCGATGAAGCGTCTCCAGTTTTCTCTAATAAATCTGACTGGGGTTGATATGCTTATGTTATTATTTGTTGCACAGACCTGGAAGGTGTCTACAATCACCTTTGTCTTCCTTTATCTCTCTTGCCTTCTATCTTCCTAACAAGGCCAACAAGCTGGAATGTATGAGGTGATGTGACCAGCTGCTTTCATCGTCGCCTTTACAGAAAACCCTCAAGTATCCAGGGCTGGATACCATGCTTGTACTTACGGCAAACAATTACAATTCTACACTTAATGGGGTTGAACTGGTTTGAATGTGTCGGCAAGAGACTGTGATTACCATCTTCTATGTACGAACAAGTAAAATAAAGTGCCTCTTTTGAAGCCTTCACGCGTATTGGCTTTATGCTCTCAGCTCTAAGTTTTATCCCAGACGGCACTTGGTGTGTGATGTTTTATCCCAGTCGGCACTTGGTGTGTGATGTTTTATCCCAGTCGGCACTTGGTGTGTGATGTTTTATCCCAGTCGACACTCGGTGTGTGATGTTTTTAGCCCAGTCGGCACTCGGTATGTGATGTTTTAGCCCAGTCAACACTTGATATGTGATGTTTTAGCCCAGTCGGCACTTGGTGTGTGATGTTTTATCCCAAGCGGCACTTGATGTGTTAGCCAACTCGGCACTTGGTGTGTGATGTTTTATCTCAAGCGGTACTGCGCTTTTGATGAGGTCAATATCAAGAAGTAGCGTTTACCTCCCGAAACACGTCCTGCTAACCATTTTAGGATCTCTAGTGGCCCGTAATTTAACTAAGGGCGGTCAAATAGCATTTGTATTAGGTCTGAGTCAGATGTGACTGAGCTACCTGTGACTGCAGATGGTACTACCTGCTTTATATTAACGCCGAATTGGGGGTATTAATCAGATATGACTGAGCTGCCGTATGACAATAGACAGTACTGCCTGCTTTCTATTAGCGCTGAATGTTGTGCGGCGCTCACTAAACCCGACACTCTACAATCTGCCAACGGCTTCGGGCGGGGAAGCGCAGTTGGGAGATTGCAAGAGTTATCCTTGTGCGAGGAAATGCAGTCTTCAGACTAATTGGCTGGGCAGATCAGGCCATAGGCTATGGCCGCAACTGGTCTAGGATCGAAGCTCTAACAGGTAGACAGTTAGAGCATTACTTTGCTGATCAGGCATCTTCTGTCGCTGGAATTGTTCCAGATATATTAGTCTTACCTTTCCTCTGAAGTAAAGTAGGTAGGCTGAGAGAGCGATCATGCTGCATGGGCAATACATGGCCAGTAACATTCCTCCCAGGATGTATATTTGGAGAGGTATAGCTCCATCCATTGTCTGCTTGCAGTTATTATGCCTTTTGTGAAGCACAGTGTACCAAACTATCGTCTGCTAAGACAGCAAACTTCCAGTGAATCCCACAGTGTACCAAACTATCGTCTGCTCAGACAGCAAACTTCCAGTGAATCCCACAGTGTACCAAACTATCGTCTGCTAAGACAGCAAGCTTCCAGTGAATCCCACAGTGGAACGTATCGTCAGAATGGAAAGTTGCTGGGCATTCACATATTCTAGATCAGGAAATATGAGGTGGGCTGGACAGTTCCTTCTTCGTCGCCTTGCCCCCCCCCCCCCCCAACAGTTTCCAGAACATTCTAAAACATTCTCTAGTACCCATTCGCGTGAGGCTGGGTCCACCCCAAAGTCAGAATGGCTCGAAAACAATCGCTTCTGCTGATGATTGATCCCCGCCCCTTTCAGAACTAACCACTCTGATCTGTGACCTGTATACGATGACCGACCGACTGACCCATCGACCCTCGAATGGGCGGGCGCGCTTGCTGACAGACAGACAGACAGACAGACAGACAGACAGACAGACAGACAGACAAGACAGACAGACAGACAGACAGACAGACAGACAGAGACGGAGGGATAGGGGTAGGGATAGATGTATGGATGGATAGACAGAGAACAAACGAGCGGACGAACGAACGAACGAACGAACTTTATTTTCAAAGGGTTAAGAATTGGGCACGCAGGCCCGTCTGACATTCTGCCCTTCTTCTCTATTTACTCTCATACATTATTTCATTCAACATCACTTATGAAGCTAATCTTAGGCAACAAAAGAACAATAAGCATTAAAACGCATGGAAAAATAACCAATAATACATGAATCACTGAGGCAATGTTTAACATGGGGATTTTAAATACCAAAGGAAGGTGTAAGGTACCATACATATGGAAATGTTTATTGGCTAGTTGTCGTTTGAGATAATTGTCCATTATTATTGTTTTAATTTTATTTTTTAGGAGGGCATTTTGTCTTTACTGAGGTAGTGTTCAAACAGGTTGCGACTGTATGTGAAATAATTGTTGGTGTGTTTGATTTCTTGTGGAAGATTGTTCCACAACTGAGCGGCAGAGTATGCTAAGAGAGAGAGAGAGAGAGAGAGAGAGAGAGAGAGAGAGAGAGAGAGAGAGAGAGAGAGAGAGAGAGAGAGAGAGAGAGAGAGAGAGGAGCACTAGCAAAGCTCTCTATACCAACAAGAACAATAAAATAAAGTACCATGTTTCCTCGACAATAAACAAACGTGTAACATTTACCGCATCCAGAAACACTAGGCCATTCGCGTGAAATAGCCGGACTTTGTAACTTCACAACGGCGCATGCGCATGATTAAATTAGTCAGTGAAATGGCTGCAGGAAGACGGCTGGAAAACTCCGATGCTCTATTTGTTGTCCTAGACGAGCCGAGAGCGCCACTGCTCAATGCCTGGATCATCCGACATCTTAAGTGTCGCATAACTCTCTGTCTCGGCTCGAGATTGTTTTTGTTAGTTTGCAGATGAGTACGCTGACTGATAGACCTGGGGTGATGGAAGGCAGGGGTGAGCGGAGGGGAATCTATGACGCTGGTGGCAGAGGGAAAGCCAAAGTACAGGGATTGGCAAACAATGGGCTGATGGAAGTCTGGGGGGGGGGGGGATCTAGGATGCTGGTGTAGAGTCAAAATCAATATAGACAAGGGGGTGATGGAATTATAGGGGACTTCTGGTGTGACAGAGTGAAAAACAATGTAGAATGACTGGCAGTAATTGGGTGATGGGAGTTGGGATGAATTTTTGATGTTACGAGAGTGAAAACCACAGTACGCTGAGTGGCAGACCTGAGGTAATGGAAGTCCAGTGTGAGGGGTCAGAAGAATCTATGATGCTGGAGATGGAGTCAAAGTCAAAGTTAGCCGAGACTTCCAGTCATCCTGCCGGTCCAGACTTGACACAGAGAAATGTCTGACAGACTAACTGACTGACTGACTGGCACCTTGCCGCCTTGGCAGACAATAGTTTGTAAATTGGAGTTATAACTCTCCATAACACAAAGCCTGGGCTGAGTTTAGAGAACATGCGTTGCCCATGCAGCATGATCCCTCTCTCGGCCTGTCTAATTTACTCCAGAGGAAAGGTAACACTAATACATCTGGAACAAGACAAGCTACAGAAGCTGCCGGATCAGCAAAGCAATGCTCTAACTATCCGCCTGTCGGAGCTTCCATCCTAGACCAGATGCCGACCAAAGCTTAGGACCTGGTCTGCCCTGCCATGACATTTAGTCTTTAGGTTCCTACCTACACAATGCCTATCTACTTCCGTTATTCATTATTAATTTACAGAATTACCTACCATTCGGTGTGTATATCTGTCTCTGTATACATCTCCTACCTTGTCGTCATCTTACCTGCATTCCTGCCTACATGTCTATCACATTCCTGCCTACATGTCTATCACATACCTGCCTACATGTCTATCACATACCTGCCTACATGTCTATCACATACCTGTTTATATTTGCCTACTTTGTTAGATTACCGACATACTGCTGACATGTCTGTTATATCCTTAGTCGTTGGCAATTTAACCTTTAATTTTGTTTGGTATTGTTGTACCAATCTACGACTATTGAAATATATTATACATCTTTTAACACACATGTGAATACACTTATTTGTGCATCTACTTACATAACTACATAAATAACATATAACAACCTAGCTACCTTCTTGTTTCTTGACGTTGGATGAAGAATGACTTGCGCGATGACTTGGATTAAAGTGAGGAAGAGTTGCGCAATTCGTCGATCTCACTCTCTCGCCTGAGTCCATCTGAATCCAGTGGCAAGACAAGTCGAGACAACTGGAGACGAATACAGGTGCAGTGGATGACCAGGGCGCTCTACGTGCCTTGCCGTGCTTATTACGTTCCACAACGCTTTGCAGGGAAACACCGTCTTGCACGTTGAATCAGGAATGATTTCTTCCGCGCAGTCTGCCGAATCCTGTCTTCACATGCTGGGTAGGCATACTTAGCTAGTCTAGCTACCTATCTACCTACCCACCAACCTACCCACCAACCTACCTATCCACCAACCTACCTACCCATCTACCTACATAGTTATTCGACAAAACACCCACCCACCTGCCTATCTACTTCCGTTATTCATTTTTGCCAGCCATTCTATCTACTCAGTAACTATCTACCTAGCTAGCTAATTACCTGCCTATCATAGTAACTACCTCACTAGCTAACTAATAAACTACTTACTCAGTAATTACCTACCTCATTCATTCATTCATTCAGTAGCTTTGTCCTTTGCAGAACCTCGCTCCCATAACAACCTTCCGGAAAACCTCTCGATCATAAGCAAGATGTCCCGCGTCTGATACACCCATCTGGAGATCATCCGCCACATCCTGCATCCATCTTCTCTTTGGCCTTCCTCTTCCTCTCTTCCCAGGGATATACCCTTCCATTATTGTTCTCTCCAAACTTTTGTGACGTTTCAAGTGACCAAAATATTTCAATTTTCTTTGTTTTATCGTCTTGAATAGCCAACCTTCTTCAATATTCAGCTCTTGAAGTATGGATGCATTTGTTCTTTTCTTTCCCCAAGATATTCTTAGAACTCGTCTATAACATTTATATTCAAAGGCGTTTATGTTCAGCTTGTTTAGTAAGTGTCCAGGTCTCACAGGCGTATGTTGCAATGGGAAAGATGCATGCTCTTTAAAACCTAACTTTTGTAGTTCTGTCTGTCCCACTCCATAATTTATTCAGCTGTTTTAGTCTTTGAAGAGCAATGGATAGTCGCCGTTTAATTTCTTTCATTGTTGTAACCTGATGGATCAGAATCCCCCATTCCCAGCCCGAAACATTCATAAAATTACTTTCGATTTGAGCGGCGTTTTCAGATAGAAGGACGATTCTTGGAATAGTAAGTTCCAGAACGAGTTGGGGGAGGGCAGCGGTATGCGCTTGCTTTTTCATTGGCTAATAAGTAATGAGCCCACGCTATTCCTGGGCCATATTTTAAAATCTAATTAGTTTGAGCGGGGATTCCACCAGGAGCGGTCGCTAGTTTGTGATGTGATGACCCAACAATGCCCTGAAAGATTCTATAATATATTGTTCTCTGGACAACAGGTACCACTTTAAAACATACTTTAATGTTGTGGATGCCCAGTGAAAGAAAGAGAAGAATATATGAGTATTTTATGAAGAACATGTGAAAGTGAAAACAGAACTTCTGTGCGCCAGTATTCTGAACACTGCTTCTACAAACCTGTCAGGTCTTTCACGCTGTATACTCCAAGTGCATATCGATCCCTTGTTGTGACTGGTTGCGTATGCTTGATGAATGTATAGTACACTCAATGCAAATTCGCAAACCCAAACCCCTTGTGCATTCTTCATGCCTAGGATGACTCATTCTTAAATCAACTGTACCTTTGCTCTCGCGAGTTAACATATGGCAGTGATGAATTGGAATGAGTGATGTAAACATGTACAAGTTCCTTTGTAAAAAGCTGAGAATGTTGGAGTGAATGAGCTGGTGCTTTGATAAGTAGCCTCTCACATTAGTAGAAAGAAAGATGCTTCAAATATCCATAAGTAAACAGGACGGTGATGGCACGCCAGAATTGCTAAGTCCATGTGATGCCTGGTGGCTATATGCTCAAGAGAATTAATACAATTTCTCTTTGAAGTATTACACTGGTACCTCTACTGTTGGTTGGTTCATATAAACTAGTTCCTAAGAGAACCATAGGTGTGTGAACCTGTGTCTTAGTTGGCTGAATATAATGTATGGCTCATGCAAATTTACAAGGACTAAACATGTTTTTCCCCCATATGTGCTTTGGTGCATATGTGAACAATTGCTATGCAATTGAGCTTCTGTTACCGACTGTAGTAGACATGAACATTACTCAGTGGGGAAACAGCACATGATGATGATGAAGATGATGTACCTGTGAGTCAAGTCTGTCTGAGAAAAGGGGTGAGGTCTGGCATTGCTGTGTAAGTGTATATGGAATAGGACATTCATGCACAAACATGACAGTCATTGGAATGGATGTCTGGTCTGCTAATTGGGTAAATGTCATTAGTTAATACATAATGCATATTGCAGTTGTAAATGCCTATTTTCCATTTCCCTTCACAATGCCTGTCCCATGTTGCTATGTCATGATGATTGCTATACTGTGTCTGGTCCTCCTTGTGCCCAGGTCTACTGTGGTTCAAACATGGTGGAACTTAGACCACATAAATGCTTGTAATTGTGTTAAGCTACCCTGTCTCAGCATATAGTCTTGTGATTACCACGGATAAGGGTGAATTGAACACATATCACCCACAGTACATCAGAGTGAAATACACTGCATCATCAAACAAGGAGAGGTGTGTTTGGTTAACACCCTCCCTTAACCTCCCCATTTCCATCTGTGTATGTTAATGTATGATAACATCATCTTTTAACAAATGTAAAGAGATGTTGTGCCATTTTGTATATTGACAGAGAACAAGATGATGGTGGAGAGGCATCCATATATCATCTGGGAAAACTAACCAGTAGTCCCAGAATCCAGAACCAACTCTCTATAAGTGAAATCTTCTAGAACCCACAATATGGGAATTTCTTAGAGACTTTCAGCTCAGCTCTCAAACAGCTGGATATAAATAAGGGAGAAAAATGGTTCTGAAGACTTCAGTGATCATAATTATCAATGACATCTGAGAACTAAACAACAAGTCTATGGTGGTTAACCTCATTCGGGACGTCTGGTGAAATGACTGGGACAATGGATTGTTTGGCTAGGACTTATCTTAGTTAATCTCCAGCCTGGTGCTCACACAGTGTTTCAGAATGAAGACTTGAGATAGACTGAGAAGGAAGAACGCTGGGACATATTTGTATCTTAGATCTTCCTCTACAGGAAAAGTGGAACAAAGTCCTAAGTGTCAACTTCATGAACAATCAGAGTAAGTGAGATAGACTGAGGAGAAAGAAGACTGGGACATATTTGTATCTTAGATCTTCCTCTACAGGAAAAGTAGAACAAATTCCTAAGTGTCAACTTCATGAACAGTCAACTCACAGGTGAAAGACAGGGCTGTAACTTTCCTTCAAAACTGTGACAGTAGGGGATAATTAGTCAGACTTGGAAAATCATCATGGGGAGAACTGCAACCTGAGCTTGTCCAACACCCATCATAGGTGCTAAAAGGATTAAACAGACCAGTGGAGCAGAAGGTCCCTATGCTTGCCCCAGGTTATGGCTTATCTTGGTTTTCCCTCATTAACAGTAGAAGAAAGGATAAAAGTCAATGGTGTAGTGGAGATTAGAGAGGAGGAGGAGAGTTAGTTATTGGGTGGTGGAGTAAAAGGGGAGGTGGTGTATCTTGTTTCTCTACATGCATGTGTGACATATTTTATGCATTTTCAATGTAATTATTGAGGTGTTGACATGCCAGGGGATGAAACAATGGTCATCACTCAACTCACCATCAACTCAATAAATTGTGTATTTAATGAATCGGTGTTTTAAGTACATGTCCCCAGTGAATTTCTTGTACAGTTGCTGTCACGTGTTGTCTCTGGTGACTGTCTTAAGTACTGTGGTTGGTTATACATATTGTGAAAAGTCCTGTATAGATGTTGTCAAGTATCTCATGATGTATGTCTTGTACAATTGTGGTGAAAACAATTCTATGTAAATGTATGTCCCACTCTTGTCAAGAACCTGTCACGTAGATGTCTTGTTCAACAGATGTTATGTACAGTATTGTTGAGTTGTCTACAAGAATTGAGTCCTAGTCCTAGAAAAATTGGACAAAACTGATATAGGTCATACTGACAAAATAATTAAAGAAGATCTAATGTGACGGACGAAAAGCACACTGGCAACATTATGTTGAGTGAGAGGGATCCTCAGTTGTACAGACGCTAATAGTCCAGATCTCCTTTTGGTCTTGGGGAAACCTTTTACTTCTTTTATAAATTTCTGTGTAGATACATAGTAGTCTCACAGTGGGGGTTTGAGCCAAAGAAAAGTGGTTCTCCAAAAAGGCTATTGCGGGAATTATTAGCTCATTTGAGTGACCTCTAGACAAAACGTGCTAAATCATCTCCTTTATCTTGTATATTTATCATTCAAGATATATTTCCAGAGAACACTACTAACTAGGTCCTCTGTCAATCATCTAATTTGTCACATAACTGGGTAGGCTCTTTCCGGGATATAAACCCTGGGAAAACCTGGTCTTATAACTGGGTTGCTCTTTTCGGGATATAAACCCTGGGAAAAAGAACACTCGTCTCGGATTTAAACCCTGGTAATAACCTGCTAGGGGCTCACATACCTTGTATCCTGATATCAGGATACAAACCTTGGGCATACCCGGCATAGGACTCACTTTTGGGATCTCTATGTTGGTATTAAAATCCGGGGTGACCTCTCGCAAATCAGACCCAATTCTTGGAGTTTTTATGGTGTTGTTTAATGGACCCTGTCTCTTATGTGTGGACGCCATGGTCCAGACATATAAACCCACAGTAAATCTCTAGAAGGTTTGATTTCATTAATGGTGATAATATTGCATGTATCACTATTTTAATATATCAGATAGGAATTCAATGTAGCAGACTGAAGATGGTGTATAAATAGCTTATGGGTCAACATAATTGCTTGTATCCATGATATTTGTTTTTCTCAGAATGAATTGATTAATATCTTGTCAATATGTTGTATAATTTTGTGCATGCTGGTTATTCAATATATGTATCCAAAAATTAAGGTACCTGAAACACCAGAGAACACAAATTATTTTAAATATAACTGAGACAGCTAGTACAGGGAAAAATTCATTTTTGTCCCTGAAATTAAGACACTTGATCCAGTAAATGAATATGGGGCCTACTCCATCTCCAAAATTAATTGCTGGCATGGGAGAGAGAGGGGAAATATTGTTGTAACTACAACATTTTTAATGTCACCACATCACATAAGATAACAACTCCTTATATTCTCTTCTCCCCATAACATGCTTGCAACACTGAGAGCAGAGAGTGTGAACCCTGATGGAAAACGTGGGCAACCATTAAGACACCTCACAAATAATCTCTCTCAGTATAGTCAGTATTCGTACCGGCTAATGTCCAGTGTCGATTCGACATCTGGGTTTATTCTTCAGTTGTGTGACCCTGTCAGTGGCCCTGATCAAGCTACTGCGCGTGAGCACGATTGAATCTCCAGGAGAAAACATCCTTATCAACTCAGTCACTTGCCATTCCTGAAGTAGTGGTATTATTAAGCGTACTTGATACGTAATGGACGAGATGAAGGGAAGATTCTACCTGATGTCATGGGCGGTCATATAAAACCGACCACAGTCTGGTGTCTATAAGACATTAGTCTGTTGTTCGATGGTGTAATCTCTCTGGTGTACTAGGATCCACGTCGCCAGGAGTTAACTCATTGAATCTCCAGGAAGGCCATCAAAATAACTGGACCTCTAGCCATTCATATGGAAGTGGAGAGCGTACGCAAAGTATGTGTCCAGGAAACGATGGATAACCAACCTGATGTCATTGGCGTATCATACGACTAGGAGCATAACGTGGACAACCTGAAACATTTCATGAAGAGATAAAACAGGATCCGTCTCCGACGTCTGCCGTCAATTCATCCTCAGTTGAGAAAGCGTTTCTGCCTTTAAAATGGTGGAGATTAAAGGACGGACAAAGTTGAGTACAACTGATGTCATTCCCCTTTTTCATTCTCAACTGAGAAAACCTTTCTGCCGGAAGAAGGTGGAAATGTAATAAGGATTACTGTCTCCAAACAGTTAACTCTTATATGGTAGAGCTCACTGCAACTCCAGCAGCTGACACTCTATACACATGGTCTGCGATTCAGTGGACTAACGAAAGATCACTGTTCTCAAAAACAGCTGACGACTTTCAAGATAAAGATCTCTGAAAGTTCAGCAGTCGACTCTTTATATAATAAGAACAATGCATTACGCAGTGGAATCTTATATTATTACTGAGATGCGAGGTATATTTACAAGACCAGGCCAGTCCTGTCTTCAAAGTCAGTAAAATTGCTTCCAAAATTCCAGTCAATATTGGGATCTAAGAAGTATACCCACATAATCACACCCCTCAAAGGTGGCTGTGATAATGACGAACTTCTCTGTGCTGAGAGGATTCGCCCAATTCGCCAATAGTAAACGTTTTGCTCATGTGGGAGAGAAAGAACGGATACTCCAGCCACTCAAAAGCATTTAGCTAAAGCATGGCTGAAGACAACTAGTTGGATATTCCACCTGGGATTCTATATTAGTAGTAGTAGATGTCACAGTCTGGCTGCATCTACAAATTCAGTTGCTACGTTAGAAAATAGAGCAACTAAGGAGAGAAAATGCTGTCACTTCTCACAACAAATCAAAATAGAGGCCTAACGGAATGAGGAAATCTCAGCCAATAAGTGCACCTCTAAATCTATGGTAAGACTACAGAAATGAGTCAAGGAAATATAATGGGAAATTGCTACCATCTGCAAACACAAGAGGCTTATTGGAAAGGTAGACCCTGTGTCCAACGCTAACCAAATCTGCAATAGTAGATTTTAGTCTCAAGTTCTGCAGCGGCTGCTATACAGTTCACCCGGAAGTGATTGTCTTTGCTCCGGTGATTATCAAAAATTTTAACCCAGTTCCAAATGCCAAGATTACTGTTGGAGAAAGTGTTCAGTTAAATACACTCTCACAGGATTATCATTCTCCAGTGGCGAAGGGAAGGATGAAATTCTGATAAGGTGAAAGGTTGAGAGATACATGGAATGCAACCATTCTCTCTAAACGTCATCTGGAAGTTGGCTTAATTGCAAAGCCATTACTTCACATAATGAATCTCTATGGTCCATTCATACATTACGAAATGGTGTGACTCAGAGAGATCATTTATCACAACAGGAAATATAGCAATGGATGTCAGCAGTGGAGCACTGTCAGAAGTAAATAGAAGAGTAGTTCACAGATGAGTGGAGTCAGGACTCTTGATGCTCCCAGTGACTTAATGGAACTTAATGCAGGGCTAACTTCATGGTCTTTGCGTTTGCACCAAATTCATCAACAGATGCAATGTTGGGGCAGATTTTTTTTTAAAGGAAAAATCACTTAGTTCCAAATGTACTACTCTAGTAGGGTAAAGGGAGACAGGGAGTAATTGACAAAACCACCTGATGGATCTGGGAACTGTGGATTCCTGAGATTATCTGTCATGCCTATGAAAGATTTAAGAGAGGGGCCATGTAACATGATGGATCAGAATCCCCCATTCCCAGCCCGACCCATTCATAAAATTACTTTCGATTTGAGCGGCGTTTCCAGATAGAAGGACGATTCTTGGAATAGTAAGTTCCAGAACGAGTTGGGGGAGGGCAGCGGTATGCGCTTGCTTTTTCATTGGCTAATAAGTAATGAGCCCACGCTATTCCTGGGCCATATTTTAAAATCTAATTAGTTTGAGCGGGGATTCCACCAGGAGCGGTCGCTAGTTTGTGATGTGATGACCCAACAATGCCCTGAAAGATTCTATAATATATTGTTCTCTGGACAACACGTACCACTTTAAAACATACTTTAATGTTGTGGATGCCCAGTGAACGAAAGAGAAGAATATATGAGTATTTTATGAAGAACATGTGAAAGTGAAAACAGAACTTCTGTGCGCCAGTATTCTGAACACTGCTTCTACAAACCTGTCAGGTCTTTCACGCTGTATACTTCAAGTGCATATCGATCCCTTGTTGTGACTGGTTGCGTATGCTTGATGAATGTATAGTACACTCAATGCAAATTCGCAAACCCAAACCCCTTGTGCATTCTTCATGTCTAGGATGACTCATTCTTAAATCAACTGTACCTTTGCTCTCGCGAGTTAACATATGGCAGTCTGAATTGGAATGAGTGATGTAAACATGTACAAGTTCCTTTGTAAAAAGCTGAGAATGTTGGAGTGAATGAGCTGGTGCTTTGATAAGTAGCCTCTCACATTAGTAGAAAGAAAGATGCTTCAAATATCCATAAGGAAACAGGACGGTGATGGCACGCCAGAATTGCTAAGTCCATGTGATGCCTGGTGGCTATATGCTCAAGAGAATTAATACAATTTCTCTTTGAAGTATTACACTGGTACCTCTACTGTTGGTTGGTTCATATAAACTAGTTCCTAAGAGAACCATAGGTGTGTGAACCTGTGTCTTAGTTGGCTGAATATAATGTATGGCTCATGCAAATTTACAAGGACTAAACATGTTTTTCCCCCATATGTGCTTTGGTGCATATGTGAACAATTGCTATGCAATTGAGCTTCTGTTACCGACTGTAGTAGACATGAACATTACTCAGTGGGGAAACAGCACATGATGATGATGAAGATGATGTACCTGTGAGTCAAGTCTGTCTGAGAAAAGGGGTGAGGTCTGGCATTGCTGTGTAAGTGTATATGGAATAGGACATTCATGCACAAACATGACAGTCATTGGAATGGATGTCTGGTCTGCTAATTGGGTAAATGTCATTAGTTAATACATAATGCATATTGCAGTTGTAAATGCCTATTTTCCATTTCCCTTCACAATGCCTGTCCCATGTTGCTATGTCATGATGATTGCTATACTGTGTCTGGTCCTCCTTGTGCCCAGGTCTACTGTGGTTCAAACATGGTGGAACTTAGACCACATAAATGCTTGTAATTGTGTTAAGCTACCCTGTCTCAGCATATAGTCTTGTGATTACCACGGATAAGGGTGAATTGAACACATATCACCCACAGTACATCAGAGTGAAATACACTGCATCATCAAACAAGGAGAGGTGTGTTTGGTTAACACCCTCCCTTAACCTCCCCATTTCCATCTGTGTATGTTAATGTATGATAACATCATCTTTTAACAAATGTAAAGAGATGTTGTGCCATTTTGTATATTGACAGAGAACAAGATGATGGTGGAGAGGCATCCATATATCATCTGGGAAAACTAACCAGTAGTCCCAGAATCCAGAACCAACTCTCTATAAGTGAAATCTTCTAGAACCCACAATATGGGAATTTCTTAGAGACTTTCAGCTCAGCTCTCAAACAGCTGGATATAAATAAGGGAGAAAAATGGTTCTGAAGACTTCAGTGATCATAATTATCAATGACATCTGAGAACTAAACAACAAGTCTATGGTGGTTAACCTCATTCGGGACGTCTGGTGAAATGACTGGGACAATGGATTGTTTGGCTAGGACTTATCTTAGTTAATCTCCAGCCTGGTGCTCACACAGTGTTTCAGAATGAAGACTTGAGATAGACTGAGAAGGAAGAACGCTGGGACATATTTGTATCTTAGATCTTCCTCTACAGGAAAAGTGGAACAAAGTCCTAAGTGTCAACTTCATGAACAATCAGAGTAAGTGAGATAGACTGAGGAGAAAGAAGACTGGGACATATTTGTATCTTAGATCTTCCTCTACAGGAAAAGTAGAACAAATTCCTAAGTGTCAACTTCATGAACAGTCAACTCACAGGTGAAAGACAGGGCTGTAACTTTCCTTCAAAACTGTGACAGTAGGGGATAATTAGTCAGACTTGGAAAATCATCATGGGGAGAACTGCAACCTGAGCTTGTCCAACACCCATCATAGGTGCTAAAAGGATTAAACAGACCAGTGGAGCAGAAGGTCCCTATGCTTGCCCCAGGTTATGGCTTATCTTGGTTTTCCCTCATTAACAGTAGAAGAAAGGATAAAAGTCAATGGTGTAGTGGAGACTAGAGAGGAGGAGGAGAGTTAGTTATTGGGTGGTGGAGTAAAAGGGGAGGTGGTGTATCTTGTTTCTCTACATGCATGTGTGACATATTTTATGCATTTTCAATGTAATTATTGAGGTGTTGACATGCCAGGGGATGAAACAATGGTCATCACTCAACTCACCATCAACTCAATAAATTGTGTATTTAATGAATCGGTGTTTTAAGTACATGTCCCCAGTGAATTTCTTGTACAGTTGCTGTCACGTGTTGTCTCTGGTGACTGTCTTAAGTACTGTGGTTGGTTATACATATTGTGAAAAGTCCTGTATAGATGTTGTCAAGTATCTCATGATGTATGTCTTGTACAATTGTGGTGAAAACAATTCTATGTAAATGTATGTCCCACTCTTGTCAAGAACCTGTCACGTAGATGTCTTGTTCAACAGATGTTATGTACAGTATTGTTGAGTTGTCTACAAGAATTGAGTCCTAGTCCTAGAAAAATTGGACAAAACTGATATAGGTCATACTGACAAAATAATTAAAGAAGATCTAATGTGACGGACGAAAAGCACACTGGCAACATTATGTTGAGTGAGAGGGATCCTCAGTTGTACAGACGCTAATAGTCCAGATCTCCTTTTGGTCTTGGGGAAACCTTTTACTTCTTTTATAAATTTCTGTGTAGATACATAGTAGTCTCACAGTGGGGGTTTGAGCCAAAGAAAAGTGGTTCTCCAAAAAGGCTATTGCGGGAATTATTAGCTCATTTGAGTGACCTCTAGACAAAACGTGCTAAATCATCTCCTTTATCTTGTATATTTATCATTCAAGATATATTTCCAGAGAACACTACTAACTAGGTCCTCTGTCAATCATCTAATTTGTCACATAACTGGGTAGGCTCTTTCCGGGATATAAACCCTGGGAAAACCTGGTCTTATAACTGGGTTGCTCTTTTCGGGATATAAACCCTGGGAAAAAGAACACTCGTCTCGGATTTAAACCCTGGTAATAACCTGCTAGGGGCTCACATACCTTGTATCCTGATATCAGGATACAAACCTTGGGCATACCCGGCATAGGACTCACTTTTGGGATCTCTATGTTGGTATTAAAATCCGGGGTGACCTCTCGCAAATCAGACCCAATTCTTGGAGTTTTTATGGTGTTGTTTAATGGACCCTGTCTCTTATGTGTGGACGCCATGGTCCAGACATATAAACCCACAGTAAATCTCTAGAAGGTTTGATTTCATTAATGGTGATAATATTGCATGTATCACTATTTTAATATATCAGATAGGAATTCAATGTAGCAGACTGAAGATGGTGTATAAATAGCTTATGGGTCAACATAATTGCTTGTATCCATGATATTTGTTTTTCTCAGAATGAATTGATTAATATCTTGTCAATATGTTGTATAATTTTGTGCATGCTGGTTATTCAATATATGTATCCAAAAATTAAGGTACCTGAAACACCAGAGAACACAAATTATTTTAAATATAACTGAGACAGCTAGTACAGGGAAAAATTCATTTTTGTCCCTGAAATTAAGACACTTGATCCAGTAAATGAATATGGGGCCTACTCCATCTCCAAAATTAATTGCTGGCATGGGAGAGAGAGGGGAAATATTGTTGTAACTACAACATTTTTAATGTCACCACATCACATAAGATAACAACTCCTTATATTCTCTTCTCCCCATAACATGCTTGCAACACTGAGAGCAGAGAGTGTGAACCCTGATGGAAAACGTGGGCAACCATTAAGACACCTCACAAATAATCTCTCTCAGTATAGTCAGTATTCGTACCGGCTAATGTCCAGTGTCGATTCGACATCTGGGTTTATTCTTCAGTTGTGTGACCCTGTCAGTGGCCCTGATCAAGCTACTGCGCGTGAGCACGATTGAATCTCCAGGAGAAAACATCCTTATCAACTCAGTCACTTGCCATTCCTGAAGTAGTGGTATTATTAAGCGTACTTGATACGTAATGGACGAGATGAAGGGAAGATTCTACCTGATGTCATGGGCGGTCATATAAAACCGACCACAGTCTGGTGTCTATAAGACATTAGTCTGTTGTTCGATGGTGTAATCTCTCTGGTGTACTAGGATCCACGTCGCCAGGAGTTAACTCATTGAATCTCCAGGAAGGCCATCAAAATAACTGGACCTCTAGCCATTCATATGGAAGTGGAGAGCGTACGCAAAGTATGTGTCCAGGAAACGATGGATAACCAACCTGATGTCATTGGCGTATCATACGACTAGGAGCATAACGTGGACAACCTGAAACATTTCATGAAGAGATAAAACAGGATCCGTCTCCGACGTCTGCCGTCAATTCATCCTCAGTTGAGAAAGCGTTTCTGCCTTTAAAATGGTGGAGATTAAAGGACGGACAAAGTTGAGTACAACTGATGTCATTCCCCTTTTTCATTCTCAACTGAGAAAACCTTTCTGCCGGAAGAAGGTGGAAATGTAATAAGGATTACTGTCTCCAAACAGTTAACTCTTATATGGTAGAGCTCACTGCAACTCCAGCAGCTGACACTCTATACACATGGTCTGCGATTCAGTGGACTAACGAAAGATCACTGTTCTCAAAAACAGCTGACGACTTTCAAGATAAAGATCTCTGAAAGTTCAGCAGTCGACTCTTTATATAATAAGAACAATGCATTACGCAGTGGAATCTTATATTATTACTGAGATGCGAGGTATATTTACAAGACCAGGCCAGTCCTGTCTTCAAAGTCAGTAAAATTGCTTCCAAAATTCCAGTCAATATTGGGATCTAAGAAGTATACCCACATAATCACACCCCTCAAAGGTGGCTGTGATAATGACGAACTTCTCTGTGCTGAGAGGATTCGCCCAATTCGCCAATAGTAAACGTTTTGCTCATGTGGGAGAGAAAGAACGGATACTCCAGCCACTCAAAAGCATTTAGCTAAAGCATGGCTGAAGACAACTAGTTGGATATTCCACCTGGGATTCTATATTAGTAGTAGTAGATGTCACAGTCTGGCTGCATCTACAAATTCAGTTGCTACGTTAGAAAATAGAGCAACTAAGGAGAGAAAATGCTGTCACTTCTCACAACAAATCAAAATAGAGGCCTAACGGAATGAGGAAATCTCAGCCAATAAGTGCACCTCTAAATCTATGGTAAGACTACAGAAATGAGTCAAGGAAATATAATGGGAAATTGCTACCATCTGCAAACACAAGAGGCTTATTGGAAAGGTAGACCCTGTGTCCAACGCTAACCAAATCTGCAATAGTAGATTTTAGTCTCAAGTTCTGCAGCGGCTGCTATACAGTTCACCCGGAAGTGATTGTCTTTGCTCCGGTGATTATCAAAAATTTTAACCCAGTTCCAAATGCCAAGATTACTGTTGGAGAAAGTGTTCAGTTAAATACACTCTCACAGGATTATCATTCTCCAGTGGCGAAGGGAAGGATGAAATTCTGATAAGGTGAAAGGTTGAGAGATACATGGAATGCAACCATTCTCTCTAAACGTCATCTGGAAGTTGGCTTAATTGCAAAGCCATTACTTCACATAATGAATCTCTATGGTCCATTCATACATTACGAAATGGTGTGACTCAGAGAGATCATTTATCACAACAGGAAATATAGCAATGGATGTCAGCAGTGGAGCACTGTCAGAAGTAAATAGAAGAGTAGTTCACAGATGAGTGGAGTCAGGACTCTTGATGCTCCCAGTGACTTAATGGAACTTAATGCAGGGCTAACTTCATGGTCTTTGCGTTTGCCACCAAATTCATCAACAGATGCAATGTTGGGGCAGATTTTTTTTTAAAGGAAAAATCACTTAGTTCCAAATGTACTACTCTAGTAGGGTAAAGGGAGACAGGGAGTAATTGACAAAACCACCTGATGGATCTGGGAACTGTGGATTCCTGAGATTATCTGTCATGCCTATGAAAGATTTAAGAGAGGGGCCATGTAACATGATGGATCAGAATCCCCCATTCCCAGCCCGACCCATTCATAAAATTACTTTCGATTTGAGCGGCGTTTCCAGATAGAAGGACGATTCTTGGAATAGTAAGTTCCAGAACGAGTTGGGGGAGGGCAGCGGTATGCGCTTGCTTTTTCATTGGCTAATAAGTAATGAGCCCACGCTATTCCTGGGCCATATTTTAAAATCTAATTAGTTTGAGCGGGGATTCCACCAGGAGCGGTCGCTAGTTTGTGATGTGATGACCCAACAATGCCCTGAAAGATTCTATAATATATTGTTCTCTGGACAACACGTACCACTTTAAAACATACTTTAATGTTGTGGATGCCCAGTGAACGAAAGAGAAGAATATATGAGTATTTTATGAAGAACATGTGAAAGTGAAAACAGAACTTCTGTGCGCCAGTATTCTGAACACTGCTTCTACAAACCTGTCAGGTCTTTCACGCTGTATACTTCAAGTGCATATCGATCCCTTGTTGTGACTGGTTGCGTATGCTTGATGAATGTATAGTACACTCAATGCAAATTCGCAAACCCAAACCCCTTGTGCATTCTTCATGTCTAGGATGACTCATTCTTAAATCAACTGTACCTTTGCTCTCGCGAGTTAACATATGGCAGTCTGAATTGGAATGAGTGATGTAAACATGTACAAGTTCCTTTGTAAAAAGCTGAGAATGTTGGAGTGAATGAGCTGGTGCTTTGATAAGTAGCCTCTCACATTAGTAGAAAGAAAGATGCTTCAAATATCCATAAGGAAACAGGACGGTGATGGCACGCCAGAATTGCTAAGTCCATGTGATGCCTGGTGGCTATATGCTCAAGAGAATTAATACAATTTCTCTTTGAAGTATTACACTGGTACCTCTACTGTTGGTTGGTTCATATAAACTAGTTCCTAAGAGAACCATAGGTGTGTGAACCTGTGTCTTAGTTGGCTGAATATAATGTATGGCTCATGCAAATTTACAAGGACTAAACATGTTTTTCCCCCATATGTGCTTTGGTGCATATGTGAACAATTGCTATGCAATTGAGCTTCTGTTACCGACTGTAGTAGACATGAACATTACTCAGTGGGGAAACAGCACATGATGATGATGAAGATGATGTACCTGTGAGTCAAGTCTGTCTGAGAAAAGGGGTGAGGTCTGGCATTGCTGTGTAAGTGTATATGGAATAGGACATTCATGCACCAACATGACAGTCATTGGAATGGATGTCTGGTCTGCTAATTGGGTAAATGTCATTAGTTAATACATAATGCATATTGCAGTTGTAAATGCCTATTTTCCATTTCCCTTCACAATGCCTGTCCCATGTTGCTATGTCATGATGATTGCTGTACTGTGTCTGGTCCTCCTTGTGCCCAGGTCTACTGTGGTTCAAACATGGTGGAACTTAGACAACATAAATGCTTGTAATTGTGTTAAGCTACCCTGTCTCAGCATATAGTCTTGTGATTACCACGGATAAGGGTGAATTGAACACATATCACCCACAGTACATCAGAGTGAAATACACTGCATCATCAAACAAGGAGAGGTGTGTTTGGTTAACACCCTCCCTTAACCTCCCCATTTCCATCTGTGTATGTTAATGTATGATAACATCATCTTTTAACAAATGTAAAGAGACGTTGTGCCATTTTGTATATTGCAGAGAACAAGATGATGGTGGAGAGGCATCCATATATCATCTGGGAAAACTAACCAGTAGTCCCAGAATCCAGAACCAACTCTCTATAAGTGAAATCTTCTAGAACCCACAATATGGGAATTTCTTAGAGACTTTCAGCTCAGCTCTTAAACAGCTGGATATAAATAAGGGAGAAAAATGGTTCTGAAGACTTCAGTGATCATAATTATCAATGACATCTGAGAACTAAACAACAAGTCTATGGTGGTTAACCTCATTCGGGACGTCTGGTGAAATGACTGGGACAATGGATTGTTTGGCTAGGACTTATCTTAGTTAATCTCCAGCCTGGTGCTCACACAGTGTTTCAGAATGAAGACTTGAGATAGACTGAGAAGGAAGAACGCTGGGACATATTTGTATCTTAGATCTTCCTCTACAGGAAAAGTGGAACAAAGTCCTAAGTGTCAACTTCATGAACAGTCAGAGTAAGTGAGATAGACTGAGGAGAAAGAAGACTGGGACATATTTGTATCTTAGATCTTCCTCTACAGGAAAAGTAGAACAAATTCCTAAGTGTCAACTTCATGAACAGTCAACTCACCAGTGAAAGACAGGGCTGTAACTTTCCTTCAAAACTGTGACAGTAGGGGATAATTAGTCTGACTTGGAAAATCATCATGGGGAGAACTGCAACCTGAGCTTGTCCAACACCCATCATAGGTGCTAAAAGGATTAAACAGACCAGTGGAGCAGAAGGTCCCTATGCTTGCCCCAGGTTATGGCTTATCTTGGTTTTCCCTCATTAACAGTAGAAGAAAGGATAAAAGTCAATGGTGTAGTGGAGATTAGAGAGGAGGAGGAGAGTTAGTTATTGGGTGGTGGAGTAAAAGGGGAGGTGGTGTATCTTGTTTCTCTACATGCATGTGTGACATATTTTATGCATTTTCAATGTAATTATTGAGGTGTTGACATGACAGGGGATGAAACAATGGTCATCACTCAACTCACCATCAACTCAATAAATTGTGTATTTAATGAATCGGTGTTTTAAGTACATGTCCCCAGTGAATTTCTTGTACAGTTGCTGTCAATTGTTGTCTCTGGTGACTGTCTTAAGTACTGTGGTTGGTTATACATATTGTGAAAAGTCCTGTATAGATGTTGTCAAGTATCACATGATGTCTATCTTGTACAATTGTGGTGTAAACAATTCTATGTAAATGTATGTCCCACTCTTGTCAAGAACCTGTCATGTAGATGTCTTGTTCAACAGATGTTATGTACAGTATTGTTGAGTTGTCTACAAGAATTGAGTCCTAGTCCTAGATAAATTGGACAAAACTGATATAGGTCATACTGACAAAATAATTAAAGAAGATCTAATGTGACGGACGAAAAGCACACTGGCAACATTATGTTGAGTGAGAGGGATCCTCAGTTGTACAGACGCTAATAGTCCAGATCTCCTTTTGGTCTTGGGGAAACCTTTTACTTCTTTTATAAATTTCTGTGTAGATACATAGTAGTCTCACAGTGGGGGTTTGAGCCAAAGAAAAGTGGTTCTCCAAAAAGGCTATTGCGGGAATTATTAGCTCATTTGAGTGACCTCTAGACAAAACGTGCTAAATCATCTCCTTTATCTTGTATATTTATCATTCAAGATATATTTCCAGAGAACACTACTAACTAGGTCCTCTGTCAATCATCTAATTTGTCACAATTGTGTCACCGTTGTTGGTAATCAATGACCCAAGATATTCAAAATTTTCCACCACCTCCAATTTCCCCCATTAATGTATATTTCTTTCTCCATAGTAGTTTTATCTGTATGCATTACCTACCTAGTTAACTAATTACCTTCCTACCTAGCTAAGTAACTACCTACCTATCCCAGTAAAAACCTACCTAGCTAACTAATTACTTACCTATCATAGTAACTACCTACCTAGTTAACTAATTAACTACCAACAATATTACTTAATTAGTCAAAAAATTGCCTATCTACCTAACTACGTATCTGCCAGCCACATGTTTACGACATGCACGTATGCCCAGTCCATCAATCCCTCTGCCAGCCAGTTTTCGGCTGACCTTGTAGACACAATGATTAATATCACAACATATAGATACAGAGGCAGAGAAGAGCAGAGAAAAGACGAAGAAAACATATTAGTAAACAAAACAAAAAATTAAAGAAGAGAAGAAAAGAGAAGAGAAGAGAAGAGGAAAGAAGAGAACAGAAGAGAAGAGGAGAGGGGAGGAGTGTGAAGAGAAGTGAAGAGAGAAGCAGATTAAAAGCTCGATAAAGGGACACAACAATCCCAGCGACTGTAGCAAGTGCCATAAGTCTAGTGTAAGATTGTAAATCAAGCTCTCACATTTACGAAACTATAACTTTCTTATCAGGGCCCACTAAAAACACGAGGACATGGCGAGGCCCTTTGAAGAAGTTTTATAGTTGTGTTGAAATACGGACACTGGCGGCCGAGTGCCTCGCTGGCATGATGTCTGGTAAATATACTTTTATTACAGGCGGAAAGTTGAGGGAATAATCACATTTCCTTACTGTAGGACAAAGCGTAAAGCGGCGCTAATACAATAGCTTATGCAAACGATTAGAGTGAATTAGTTTGCAGTCATCAGGAATTTGTATAACCTGAAAAGAGATAAATGAAGATAAAAATGAGACAATGGAGACACTAAGACGGCTGAAGTATAATAAAATATAATAGGATCGGTACAGAACTGGATTGCATAAGTGAAAGATATCTATGCAATAAATACGTCCTGTTGGTAGTTTGGGATATTTGCAAGCTGCTAGAACAGCCATCCATGGGCATATGGCGGCTCGTTCGTGCAGAATTTGGGCGTCCGTACAATATTTCTGACCTTCTCTCTGTCATAAGACAGATGTCCTGTCTCTGTTGTTGTCAGGTGCCAATTATCTATGACATATTGAAACCATCTGCCTTGTGGTCTTCCTCTGTTCCTTATCTCCATTACTCCTCCCTGAATAGTTACATTTATCATTCATGTCTTTTATGTCTCCATCAATAGTTACCCTTTTAAGACAATCGTGTCTTTTTATATAACCAAAATAAATACGTTTTCTCCATTGTATTTGTAAACATTCTTCTTCAATATTAATTTCTTGTTGTATCGATCCGTCTGTTCTCTTTTTCATCCATTGAATCTGTAACACTCTTTAACGTGTATATGCAAAGGGATTGAATTGGCATAATGCACGGCTGGAAAGTCTGGGCTATTTGTGCCGAAACAAGAAGATTCTCCGGGGCCACATAACCGTTGTTTTACAGAAGAATGCTGAACATATAGTGGACGCCTGGACTGGTCATCGAAGAATCAAGTAACATTACTGCCGACATGACGAAAACAGACAGATAGGAGAATACTGTGAGAGCCGGGATACACGGAGTATGAGAGAAAGAGAGAGAGAGAGGACAACAGCGGCAGAGGTTTTCTGATCGCCTTTGACTGTGGCATACAAACCGATCCTCATATAAATCATTACATTCCGCAGAATAATGGGAGCGCTGCAAATTCTGATAGAAAACTCTCGGATTATATATAAAATTGTGTGTGTGTGTATATATATATATATATCATTGGCACCTTGCCGTCTTGACAGACGATAGTTTGTAAGGGATGGAGTTATTGCATCTCCATAGCACAAAGCCTGGGCTAAAATATAGAGATCATGTGTTGTCCATGCAGCATGATCCCTCTCTCGGCCTGCCTACTTCACTCCAGAGGAAAGGTAACACCTCTACATCTGGAATAAGACAAGCTGCAGAAGCTGCCGGATCAGCAAAGCAATGCTCTAATTGTCCGCCTGTCGGAGCTTCGATCCTAGACCAGCTGCCAACCAAGGCTTAGGGCCTGGTCTGCCCTGCCATGACACTTTGTCTTTAGGTTGCATTTCCTCGCACCAGGGTAAGATATATGTATATATAATCTCATCTCATCTAATCTCATCGTGTTCCTCTTGTGCCTTGCGGTGTCGAGGTGAAGGCATAAACAGCGGGAGATTGCCCTTTTATGGGCTTCATGTATCGAGATTCTCATGGACTCTGCTATTCTCTCTGTCCATCGTTTACGTGGTCGGCTTCTTCTTCTGCTTCCATGTGGTCTGTACATCATTTCTTGTTGTGGTATACTGTTAGATGGTAGCCTAGTTATATGACCGAACTGTTTAACTTGCTGCTTCCTAATGAAATCTAGTTCTGCTATAACCACCAATTTAGTATGGGTGAAGAAGCAGAGCTCTTAAAATAAGCATACAAAAGAGAAGAAAAGGTTTCTTATATTCAGGAAATTTGTGGAAGTCAACAGAAATTAAAACTAGTACCAAATAAATAACTGTAAGGCTAGGTTAGCATTGCTGTGTGGATCACAAACATGTACAACAACAACAACAACAACAACAACAACAACAACAACAACAACAACAACAACAACAACAACAACAACAACAACAACAACAACAACAACAACAACAACAACAACAACAACAACAACAACAACAACAACAACAACAACAACAGCAACAACAACAACAGCAACAACAACAACAACAACAACAACAACAACAACAACAACAACAACAACAACAATTACCGCAAGACTACAACATTCATCAAGCACTGCCCGAGTAGAACAGAAAGACAACAATGATGTGAATATAGCATATGGCGAGAGACAGGACATGGATGCCACTGAAGACACCACCAGTCAGGAGTGTGGAATGGGCAGGCAGGTTAGCGCGTAGAGAAGAATGCGTCTTGGTGCTCCTAACAATAATGTCTTGCAAAGTTATAGTTAATTGGGTCGAGGGTGCCGTAATGGGCAGCAGGTGACAACAACATGTCGAAGACAACTCATACCCTGGCGATACAGTTATAGACACTCCTGGCTCTGTGAGAATAATAAATAGTGTGTGCGGTTTTATGGCAAACACAAATGGACACTGTTTAAAATGGAGACTTTTGGCAAATGCTACTATCATATTTAGGTTGAGAATGGACGCCGAGGCCATGACGGGAGGCTCTGAACGATGCTCAAGGCGTAGAAGAACCGCCCAGTGGACTTTACTTTAAATTGCCATTGAATAATCAGCAAGGGAACTTTTCGGTGGCGTTTGGAGAGGGCAATGGAGCATGTGTGGGAATGATCCAAGTGCCAAGATGTGGATTCTTAAATTCACTATGTCAAAACAAATTGATGCTGATTGTTCATGCGGGTGCAGCAGTAATCAGTTTGCTTCTAGTCAATACTGAGACAGACTGATAGAGACAGCAACAACAAACACAGGCTGAATACACAACACTCACAACAAATGAACAAACAAACGTCTACAGCCATCAAGCCAATGACTTTATCATACGTGCCAATTACAAGCCAGCCACTGAGTCTGGCGACACCATCATGCTAGCTTGATTACAGTCTGTCTCCCCAGTCCCCGATATCTTGTTTATTTCTCTTGTACATTCTTCTAAAATTAACAAGCCGACTTGGTTTGGTTGCAAGAATTGACGGGATGTATTTAATGGATGTGGCGACGATCAACGCCGGGTTGACTTGCACGTTGAATCAACGCTCCACCCAGCCAAGACAGTAGTCGGTAATTGATAGAAGAAGACGGTCACGCTCGACTGGCGGAAAACAGGGCAGTTCTGGAAAGTCGATATTGTAAAACTGGTTGGAATTTATTGATGCAGACACTGAATAATTATATCAGTGGTTCCCAACAGAGTTAGTTTGAGTTGTCTTCTTCTTACAGTTCACGACGCTTGGAAGCAGACAAAACGGTTAGAGTGGAGACATGTCTACACTCATACACAAACACACGGTACTGGAAGATGGTAAACAGGGTTCTAATGGCGGAATACAGCAATGGATACAGCAATTTTCCACCTGAAGTAAGAAACTTGAAACAGTCACTCACACCAGCCCATAAAACCATGTTTTTTTTTGCTTCGTTTGCCAGACTGCTAATGTCTGCAGGTATTGTCACGCGGTGCTCGGCATGCTCCAAACGTTAGCTAGAGCCAAAGTCTGTTCTGTGTTTTCATGGTTGTTATATTCTCCCGCACAGAGTTATTGGCCTTAATTATCAATTAATTCCCTTGTCTGGACTGATGCGTGGAAGGGAGGATGGATCTTTGAGGATGGATTATTGACACATCAGAGATCAAGTGACTTGAAGAAAGTTTGTAGAGTTGTAACAGTAAATAAACATGCACAAATACAATAATATAAGGTGAGAACTGCAATAAAAACAGCACAAAGAAAGTAACGCCAGGAGAAAAACATAAGGCAACTAGCACAAAATAACACAAAGAAAGTAACGCCAGGAGAAAAACATAAGGCAACTAGCACAAAATAACATAACGGAAGTAACGCCAGGAGAACAACATGAGGCAACTAGCACAAAATAACACAAGGAAAGTAACGCCGGGAGAACAACATAAGTCAGGAGAACAACATAAGCCAGGAGAACAATAAAAGCCAGGAGAACAACATAAGCCAGGAGAACAATAAAAGCCAGGAGAACAATATAAGCCAGGAGAACAACATAAGCCAGGAGAACAACATAAGCCAGGAGAACAATAAAAGCCAGGAGAACAACATAAGCCAGGAGAACAATAAAAGCCAGGAGAACAATATAAGCCAGGAGAACAACATAAGCCAGGAGAACAACATAAGCCAGGAGAACAACATAAGCCAGGAGAACAATAAAAGCCAGGAGAACAATATAAGCCAGGAGAACAACATAAGCCAGGAGAACAATATAAGCCAGGAGAACAACATAAGCCAGGAGAACAACATAAGCCAGGAGAACAACATAAGCCAGGAGAACAACATAAGCCAGGAGAACAACATAAGCCAGGAGAACAACATAAGCCAGGAGAACAACATAAGCCAGGAGAACAATAAAAGCCAGGAGAACAACATAAGCCAGGAGAACAATAAAAGCCAGGAGAACAATATAAGCCAGGAGAACAACATAAGCCAGGAGAACAACATAAACCAGGAGAACAACATAAGCCAGGAGAACAATATAAGCCAGGAGAACAATATAAGCCAGGAGAACAATATAAGCCAGGAGAACAACATAAGCCAGGAGAACAACATAAGCCAGGAGAACAACATAAGCCAGGAGAACAACATAAGCCAGGAGAACAACATAAGCCAGGAGAACAACATAAGCCAGGAGAACAACATAAGCCAGGAGAACAATAAAAGCCAGGAGAACAACATAAGCCAGGAGAACAATAAAAGCCAGGAGAACAATATAAGCCAGGAGAACAACATAAGCCAGGAGAACAACATAAACCAGGAGAACAACATAAGCCAGGAGAACAATATAAGCCAGGAGAACAATATAAGCCAGGAGAACAATATAAGCCAGGAGAACAACATAAGCCACGAAAACAACATGAGCCAGGAGAACAATATAAGCCAGGAAAACAACATGAGCCAGGAGAACAATATAAGCTAGGAGAACAATATAAGCCAGGAGAACAACATAAGCCAGGAAAACAACATGAGCCAGGAGAACAATATAAGCCAGGAGAACAATATAAGCCAGGAAAACAACATGAGCCAGGAGAACAATATAAGCTAGGAGAACAATATAAGCCAGGAGAACAACATAAGCCAGGAAAACAACATGAGCCAGGAGAACAATATAAGCCAGGAGAACAATATAAGCCAGGAAAACAACATGAGCCAGGAGAACAATATAAGCTAGGAGAACAATATAAGCCAGGAGAACAACATAAGCCAGGAAAACAACATAAGCCAGGAGAACAATATAAGCCAGGAGAACAATATAAGCCAGGAAAACAACATGAGCCAGGAGAACAATATAAGCTAGGAGAACAATATAAGCCAGGAGAACAACATAAGCCAGGAAAACAACATGAGCCAGGAGAACAATATAAGCCAGGAGAACAATATAAGCCAGGAAAACAACATGAGCCAGGAGAACAATATAAGGCAGGAGAACAATATAAGGCAGGAGAACAATATAAGCCAGGAGAACAACATAAGCCAGGAGAACAATATAAGCCAGGAGAACAACATAAGCCAGGAGAACAATATAAGCCAGGAGAACAATATAAGCCAGGAGAACAATATAAGCCAGGAGAACAATATAAGCCAGGAGAACAATATAAGCCAGGAGAACAATATAAGCCAGGAGAACAATATAAGCCAGGAGAACAATATAAGCCAGGAGAACAACATAAGGCAACTAGCACAATATAACACAAGGAAAAAAAAAGAGGCCAGTGTAGCCGAATGGATAAGAGCACGTGTTCTTAAACATCCGGTGTGCTGAAGTCCAGGTAATGGGTTCAACCCTACATGGGACAGTTGGACTAAACTTCTGACTTCTCGTCCGTGACTTGGGGACTTTAATTACAAATACTCCTGAAGATGGTATGCAAAGAATTCCATGGACAGACAGAAAAACAAATGACCAAGTACTTAGTTTAGTTTAGTTTAGTTTAGTTTAGTTTAGTTTAGTTTAGTTTAGTCGATGGATCAACATCACTGCACACGGTTTAACCCATTTTTGCTCCTTTTTCCTCCTAACTCAAACCTGAGTCTGGAGAAACTCAGCTCAATGCACGAACTCCGTTGCATCGGCGAGGTTCCTGAAATACTTTGGGTAGATTTTTAACTCGACATTTTGCCCGGGCAGTGCCGTTAGGCTACTCTTTTTTGATTTCCAACTGCCAAGGGATCTTTTACGTGCGCAACAATACACACGGGCATCCGATCTCACTACCCAGAGACCAGGGGAAATTTTATTACTGAAAGTTCAGGTACTACAGGTACGACCAAGTACTACAGGAGACAAATGAAAATCGGAAACTGATTAGAGAAATTAGACGTAGACAGTCGAAACTTTTTGGGCATGTTATTAGAAGAAATGGATTGGAGAACTTGGTGACAACAGGCAAGATCGAAGGGAACAGACCAAAGGGAAGACCGAGAAGTAAATACCTGGATGGTTTGTCCACGTGGCATGGTCTAGACATGAACACTGAGCTAATCCACGACTCTGGTGATCGAGTGAAATGGCGAGTCATGACCACCCACGCTTTCCGGCATGGCACATGATAGATGGATGTTTTTTATCTTGCAAAAGGCTACCTTCGCAATGACAACTCTTGTTCTAATCTTTTCAAGGCATCTGCCATCAGATGTTATGACTCTTCCGAGATAACTGTACGGATTAACTTACTTAAGAATATGCCCATTTACTCGAATATCACTTTGTGGTATTTCTTTCTTCTCAGTGACGACCATAATCTGTGTCTTCTTACAATTCAGTTCTCTTCCTAGTTGTTCACTGTGTGTAACAACCGCATCTACTAAATGTTGCAGATCCTGTTCATTGTCTGCAATCAAGACTGTATCATCTGCATATCTAGTGTTATTGATGTATCGTCCCCCAATGTTGATTCCTTCCATATCTTCTATATTTCTGAAAATATTTTCACTATACAGGGAAAAAAGTTCTGGAGACATCCCTGTCTCACACCTCTTTTCATAGGCTGATATTGACCTACATCGTAATCAATTCTGATGGCAGCTTGTTGTTTTCAGTATATGTTGTTTACAAGTCTAAGGTCTTTTCCAGCAATTTGTAGATCTTAAAGCATCCTTATCATGTCGATATGTCTCACTTTATCGAAATAAAGCAAAGGTGTAGGTCTTTGTTTACTTCTATAGAACGTTCAATTACTGTTCTCAGTATACACAGCATTTACCTTGCCTTCTACAAACCCACATTGTTCTTCTCCTATTTCGGGTTGTAATTTCTTCCTAATTCTTTGCATGATAATTCTCAACATATTCTTCGTGATGTGGCTTATTATACTAATTGTACCTTGCGTGTAGAGATAAAGTATAAACAGCGTTACAGTGCCCGCTTATGGGCTTCATATATCGATATTCCCATGGACTCTGCTATTCCCTCCGTCCATCGTTTACGTGGTCGGTCTCTTCCTCTGCTTCCATCTAGTCTGTACATCATTGCTTGAGAGAGAGAGACAGAGAGAGACAGAGAGAGAGACAGAGAGAGACAGAGAGAGAGACAGAGAGAGGGAGACAGAGAGAGACAGAGAGAGACAGAGAGAGACAGAGAGAGGGAGACAGAGAGAGACACAGAGAGAGAGAGAGAGAGAGAGAGAGAGAGAGAGAGAGAGAGAGAGAGAGAGAGAGAGAGAGAGAGAGAGAGAGAGAGAATTAACATCGTTAACAAGAAAGGACTTTCAATATAGAACAGTTAAAAATACAAAAATTGGAGAGTCCGGGAATACTTTAAGAAAAAAAAAAAAATTGCGTACACAGATACCCAGAAAGAGAGAAGGGGGAGGGGGGGGGGGAACGACGAATGAAATGTGCCTGCGAGATTATCTCTCCGCGGGAGATACTTGTTCGAATGGTCGGAGTTTGAATCTCGGAAAATCCCCATAATCCGTGGCCACCGCTACATAACGGGTAAGGCAAGACTGAATGCGGTCTATGATTGAGCCGCATATTCATGGTGGCATTATGTCCCCTCTTCAAGTGCCACGATTAGTAACTGCCAAAAGGTGGCTTTGTTGTGACAGTGCTAAGTCGGCGATGATAGCTGGGTATCAACGGCTGCAGCCGTCGGAAAGCTGTCACTGTTTATGTTTGGAATCACACATTCTATAGTGAAACACATGCAGCTTTGAAGACCAGCGAAGGAAGAGGGTGTGGCTTAGCCGTAGCCGTCCGCCTATAATTTGAGAAGGCTGGGTACGAATCGCGATTTAGAATTTCACAAAATAAAGAAATCCGAGGATGGTGTCGGCACCATCGTGTTCCATGCCGAAAGCGTAGGAGCTCTCGGTTAACCATCTCACACAATTACTAAAGTTTTGGGTCAAATCTGTGCTCTGGTCTCGATTATTCCCTGCTGCCAAGTCATCCAGGAATTTGTCTTTCTGCTTTCACTTTACTCCCATTCCCCCAATTTGGCTTGTTGTCACTGTGTTTTTTGATTTAAATACCCCTCTAACGTGGTCAACAATCTGAACTGCTTATTTATAACTTCTCCGATCAATTTACGGTTTTTGTTTTTTTCTTGTTGAACTGTCTAATCGGATTTTTTTATCCGACCAAGGTATTCCTTGATTTGTGCTCAGAACAATTTTCCCACTGCCATTAGATGTTTCTTAGCTCGCGCATTGTCCATGTTTCACATGCATACAACATTATATATTATATGTAGTACTTCAACACTTTTTCTCACTTTACTGTGCAGCTTATTTTTTTTTTGGTCAGTGTGTTTCCATGTTGCAAACTGCTACCTTTGCCATAGCGGTTTTGTTTACACCTCTGCAAGGTACCTTCAATCAGATGCTGCGACTATTCAAAGGTACCGATTCACTTTAAAGATTCACTTTAAAAAAAATGTTCCCATTTACTTGGATGTAAGATTGTGGTATTTGAATAACGAAGGCACAAACAATAGGTTGCACGATTTATTGTCCGGCATATTTCCCTGCATATCATCAGGTACATACTGCACAGATCGCATAAATTAAAACTAAAGTAATTAGATAAATCCTTCAAGCTGAAATATGCAGCACACATTCTACAGTAATTTGAATTGTTTACCACGGTAATTTTAAATTGATTATCAGGTCTTTTTGTTTGCACAAAATTGGCTTCTGTAAATTAATGGCCGTTGCTTCTGGCAGCTTTAACATACGACTACTTTATGTATTAAACAACACACGAAACGCATTGTCATTATCAACCACGTGACCGGTTTCCACTTCTGACGAGATGCAGTGAACTATGCCAGGCAATAAATCGTGCAATCTATTGTTTGGGTCTACTTTAGGAAAATAATGAGCAATAAATAAGCTAGCAGAAATAAGCCATTATCAGATAGAACAGAGCTATAGAAGCGGGCGCGTGACTTCACATAACTGCCACATTTTTCTACATTGCACTGATCCTTTATGCCGATCTTTCATAGCGCTCATTCCAAAGCCAAAACCAGACGCTTTGCACAACCAATCTCGTTTTACTGTCCTTGATGAAATCTAGAAACAGAATATAAAAAGCTCCTAGTCGCTGCCACATACAAGGAAACACAAATGTGCTTTCTACTTTCCAATACAGTTATTCCAGTTAAATATCCATTTTCTATCGTAATCACGATTTGGTATTATTGGCAGACACACATAGAGCTTAGGGCCCTTTCAGTGTGGTTTAATACTATTGTAAGTTTGGGTCCTTTCTGCGTAGTTTAATACTATTGTAACATTGGCCTGTTCTGGAAAGCCCCAGCGGGTGTTTTCAATGACCTCCTGGGATCAGCAGTTGTATGGGGCAGACCTGGAATCAAAGGGTTAACTAACGTAGTGCTTTGTGCTGTAAGTACAGTTGCCGCTTGCCTGGGCTGAAAGAATTACTGCGGGATAATAGGCCTTCTTTTTGTTCGATTTCTACCACAACACATGGGTACAGGACAAAGCTATAAGGAATTATACCCAAGGAAAGAAAACAGACGGGTAGGCTAGTCAAAGTCGAGTTATTGCAAGGAAATGGTGTTGAAAGGAACATTGCCCAGTCTGAAAAATAATGAATTAGGTAGCTAGGAATTTACAATTAAGCGATATTTATATCAGAGACTGGACATGCGCATGTCTTAAAATAAATTGATTTGCAAAGGAATTGCAAAATGTCACACATTTGTCACTTTAAAACTGACAGGAGAATGTCATATTTTGTCCATCATCAAGAACATCAAACCGGTCATAATAGAGAGCTAGCCTCAGTGTTAAGCCAGTTCTAGACCAGTGTTAGCTCAGTACTAGGTCAGTACTAGGTCAGTGCTAGTTAAATGCTAGGTCATTGTTAGGTCAGTGTAAGGACAGTGCTAGGTCAGTGTTAGGTCAGTGTTAGGACAGTGCTAGGTCAGTGTTAGGACAGTGCTAGGTCAGTGTTAGGTCAGTGTTAGGACTGTGTTAGGACAGTGCTAGTTCAGAGTTAGGTCAGTGTTAGGTCAGTGTTAGGTCAGTGTTAGGTCAGTGTTAGGACAGTGCTAGGTCAGTGTTAGGACAGTGCTAGGTCAGTGTTAGGTCAGTGTTAGGACAGTGCTAGGTCAGTGTTAGGTCATTGTTAGGACAGTGCTAGGTCAGTGTTAGGTCATTCTTAGGTCAGTGTTAGGTCAGTGTTAGGTCAGTGTTAAGTCAGTGTTAGGTCAGTGTTAGGTCCTTGGTAGACTAAGTCAGTGTTAGGTCAGTGTTAGGTCATTGTTAGGTCAGTGTTAGGTCAATGTTAAGTAAGTGTTAAGTCATTGGTAGACTAAGTCAGTGTTAGGTCAGTGCTAGGTCAGTGCTAGGTCACGTGAGAATGAAAGAGAGACTAGGCATTAGCCTGCCCATCCGGCTGGGGTTGGATACTCAAGAAAGTGTAAACATGGGCTCGAACTGCCATGTCTATACAGCCTAACACGATCACCATAAAACTTGTGGAGAGGTAAAGGCGGTCGCGTGGCACTACCCTCTTCAACCGCCCCGTGTTTATTGATCTATACAAGTGCACAGAGCACCATATGCCCACATGTGGCTTGCCACACCTACAAGGTCGTTTACCTGTTTACTTTAAAGTTACTTGCATGTTCCTTACCTGACGTCGCAATCAACCTCAACACGACTGAAGTGTGATTTACTAGACGAAGTAAGCATTCACAAGTTTGCCATTAGTTTCTACACTACCGATACTCATACCATCAAAATCAACGCAAAGTGGTCTGTTCCAAATGTACAGGATGAGATCTCAAACCTTCCACTCTGCCGGGATGGTTAACCCGGTCAACAAATGCCCGCAGAAGTCGGATGTGTCGGCCTAACGGCGCAAGAACGCAGCTTTGCTGTAAACAGGCACAACGCAATCACATCCGAAAAAAAACTATGGATGAACGAAGAAGAAACCTTCCACTCCATATGTCGGGGGACTGTGAAACGTGTTCACTGCCTCTAGCTCACAGGCCCCAGCGCGTGTTTAGTTACCTGGACAGAACTCAGCCACTGCAGACTTAGCCAGGCCAGGTGACCCACACTCTGACAACACTGTCAGTCAGTGGTGAGCAGTCGGTGCTGATCCGGAACATGACTTGTCTTACAATAACAATTGTTGCCGGACTCTTGGTGTCATAACTATAGCTGTCAATGTTTATGTTGTCTAGTGATCTTCTAGTCTCTAAATCGTACCCCTACTTCCACGAACGCCAAACAATATGTGTGCATTTATTTATTTGTTTATTACCTCTAACAGAAATAACCACTTACCTCTAAAAGAAATGGCCCCTTACATGTAACAGACATAATCATTTACCTCTAGCAGAGAAGACAAATGTTTTGCGCTCATAGAAAATGAGAAGAAGGCGTAGAGACTAGAGGACGCACTACACAACATAAAAATTGACAACTTTCGTTACCGACCAGGATTCGAACCTGTCACCTCAAACAGACGACGGCTGCATGGAGCAATACTCTCCAAGACATTTCCTGGCGCCCATTTTAGGCTTAGCTGACCTGCGAGCACAGGTCAATTAAAGAAAAATATCCACGGAATGCGGATTCAAAGCTACGACCAACGGGCCTCCCGGCTATAGTCTAACCACTACACCACCGTGCTTCCCCCTCCAGCAATCATAACTTTGTGACAACCTGTAAAATAGATAACTATATACCTCTAGCGATGACTATACACCTGTAAAAGAGACAACGATATACCTCTAATGATAGCTGTATACCTTTAACAGATGTAACTGTATCTCTAACAGAAACGACGATAGTCCTTTAAAAGTGAACATAACATACCGCCAACAGATGTGACGATACTCCTCCAATAGAGACAACCTAACAGATGTGACGATACACCCCCAATAGAGACAACCATATACCTGTAACGGAAGTGACGATACACCCCCAATAGAGACAACCATATACCCGTATCAGAGGCGGCGACATACTTCTAAGAGAGACAGAGATACACTTTTAACTGAGGCAAAAACATAGATCTAACGAACGGAACATGCCCTGAGAAAACAAAATAAACATTGCCGTAGAATGAGACAGCAAGTCGCACCAAGATGTGACTGTACAACCCACCGCCCCGGATCCATCAGACCTAGGAAAGCAGCGGCAGCAGCTCAAGTATTTGTTTACCGTGAAACGAAGCGAGGCACGTTTAGCTGCATCTTGTCAAGTCTACAACACGAATAAACGTGCCAGAGAACGACATAAAACCGTCAGAAATTGAGCCCTTCAAATCTGTTTCCAGATTCTGGTAGAGACACTCAGGCGACCCACATTGAAGCACTCTTCTGTCGTCAGTGGCGCAGCTCATGCACAGACACAGAATGGCGACAGCGGCTGAAAGAAAATCCCGCGACACCTTGTAGGATTGCCATGGTGGCAAAGGAGTTTCGCGAGAATGGCTTAGTAGACACCTTCTTACCGAACGACAGCACGCAAATCGGGCTCAGCGGCTCAAACAGGGATTGAGGCTTTTATCGTCGGGAAATTGCCAACACGTGATCCTGACAGATATGCAGTCTAGTTAATTCCTAGCCTTGTAGATTTTCTTAAAATTGAAGAAGCTTTAAACGCCCCCTTTAAGCAGCGGAACAGATAATAACATTCACAATGAGGGACGGATCACAAAGGAACATAAGAAGTATACGACCTGCTTCTAACAGTTAAATGCGTCCAGTCAATGAACCATTTATTCACAGCGATGTTCTGTTGTAAGAATACAAATTTTGCCTCCCAAAAAGGCTTTAAAAATCTAATAAAATAAATAAACGAAAGATGCCCCCCAAAAGGGCAGTTGGCGGGGAATGATATCAAAACGTCTCTAGCCATCACTGTATCATTTCACGGAATCGCCAGACGAAGTGAGCCGGTTTCTATATAGGCGCTCGACACTGGTCTCATACTTTTGGCAATCACTTGGCAAAAGTCGCTCCTCTCGGTTGGCGCGCCACAAGAACGGCCATTTGCATTCCATTGAGGCCTACGCTTCGTATGTTGTGTATTGTCTCTTGAATATCCATAGATCTATCAATCTGATCTATTCTGTGGGGAGAAATTGTAATAGAGAAATCTAAGACGGAAAGCTTAATGTTTGTCATTACCGTCTTGGTAATGGTAGGGATAAAGAAGGATTAAGCGAACATATTTTTTCTTACATTACAATTGTGTAAATTTGTGGGTTTACATTGAAGATAGGGATCAGATTGCCGGAGATGTGCCTCATCTCTGTGTGCTGGCATCAAATGCTCCAGTGAGAACAATGTAGTCACAGCGGAGGATAGATAGCCCTGGGAGATAGCGTGTGGTTGGCTGCGGGTTGGCCAGTGCATGTTGCTACAGTTGCATCAGTGTGAGGTATCATTGAGTTGATATCAGAGGTAATCTCACCGCAGCTACTGCGGTGCGGGTGTCAATTATTATGCTTGACATAGTCAATACCACTATTAAAATCAGGATACCAGCTCCCTTCTCTCCTAAACAATTTCCAGAAACATATTATGGTACTTCTGTGACAAAACCGCCCGTGTCTCAGCGGGGTCCATAAGGGAAGCAAAGAATTGTAGCACTGTAGCCCACTATTCATGTCGTAAGCAGAGTTTATAAAGGAAGCAAAAAATTGTAGCACGTAGCCCACCATACATGTCTCAGCGGGGTCCATAAGAGAAGCAAAGAATTGTAGCACTGTAGCCCACCATACATGTCGTAAGCAAGGTCCATAAAGGAAGCAAAGAATTGTAGCACTGTAGCCCACCATACATGTCTCAGTGGGGTCCATAAGAGAAGCAAAGAATTGTAGCATTGTAGCCCACCATACATGTCGTAAGCAAGGTCCATAAAGGAAGCAAAGAATTGTAGCACTGTAGCCCACCGTTCATGTCGTAAGCAGGGTCTGATAAAATCCCTCTCTACCGTCCAGATGCCCTTCCTATGTAGGACTTTTCCCCCCGTAAGTCCGCCAAAATCCCTCTCTACCGTCCAGATGCCCTTCCTATGTAGGACTGTTCTCCCCGTAAGTCCGCCAAAATCCCTCTCTACCGTCCAGATGCCCTTCCTATGTAGGACTTTTCTCCCCGTAAGTCCGCCAAAATCCCTCTCTACCGTCCAGATGCCCATTCTATGTAGGACTTTTCTCCCCGTAAGGCCGCCAAAATCCCGCTCTACCGTCCAGATGCCCTTTCTATGTAGGACTTTTCTCCCCGTAAAGCCGCCAAAATCCCTCTCTACCGTCCAGATGCCCTTTCTATGTAGGACTTTTCTCCCCGTAAAGCCGCCAAAATCCCTCTCTACCGTCCAGATGCCTTTCCTATGCAGGACTCCCCCCCCCCCCCCCCCACCCGTAAGTCCGCCAAAATCCCTGTCTATCGTAAGCCAGCAGTACTGCCCCAGTTGCTGTCAGGTGTATGTCATTGGAAAGTAAATACCATTTCCCTTCACCGTTCTACATCAGAATAGAAGTTATATTAGGGCCCATCCCTGGCTCAGATTAATGATTCAATAACCGAGTCAACCACAACTAGGATATTCATTTGATTGTGATTGTTGTCCAATGAGGGTAATGTTATTGTTTCAAGTGAATATAGTCGGTGTAGTAGTGACTACAGCACTCACAGAACTCCCGTTTGTCAGGATAAATATGGATGTCCTGCCTCAGTTGTTGTCAGGTGTCAATATCTCACCGTCACTACATCTGCTTTGTTGTCTTCCTCTTGTCTTCTTGCGCAATACATTTCCGCGATTAATCATCTTTTCTAGCCTCCCTTGTTTTTGTATCTGTCCACAATATTTTATTTTGCTTTGTCTTACTAGCCAAATTTTCGATGTGGAGCTCTTGTTGGCCAGCTCTGTTTCGCTACCCGTCCACAGAATGTTATATACTCATATGTAACGTTTAAACTCAAAATGGCAAATGTGATCGGATTTGTTGATTATCCAAGTTTCCCATGTCGCCACAGGAAATATTCATGCTCTTATATTCTCGCCATGTCTTGTTCTAAATACATATTTCTCATCTCATCTCATCATGTTCCTCTTGTACCTTGCGGTGTCGAGGTGAAGTATAAACTTCGTGAGAGTGCCCGGTTATGGGCTTCGTATATCGACATTCCCATGGATTCTGTTATTCCCTCCGTCCAACGTTTACGTGGTCGGCCTCTTCCTCTTTTTCCATCTGGTCTGTACATCATTGCTTGTTGTGGCATGCTGTTGACTGGTAACCTACTTGCATGGCCAAACCATTTGACTTGCTGCTTTCTAATAAAATCTAGAGCAGCTTTAACCCCCACCTTAGTCCTGATTTCTTCATTTCTGATCTTATCTCTTCCTGATACGTTGAGTATTCTTCTCAGGAACCTCATTTCTGTTGTTGTGATTTTTCTTTTCTCTTTTTCTGTCATTGTCCAGGTTTGGCATTGGTAGCACAGAGTTGGTAGGAAGATTGTGTTGTAAAGTGCTTTCTTAGTAGTTATTGATACATGTTTGTTCTTTAGTATTGGTGCCATTTGTCCAATGAGTTGATTTACCTTATTGCACCTATTTTCGATCTCGTCTTCTGATCTGCCATTTGATGATATTATACTTCCTAGGTACTTGAAGCTCTTTACTTGTTTCAAGGGATGTTCGTTTAGGTGAATTGTTGCTGTTTGTTCTTCTTTAGTTATAGTCATTACCTCTGGTTTGCTTGTGCTAATTTTCATGTTATGTTCCCTACACATTTCGTTTAGACTATTCATGTGGTCTTGTAATTCAGCTTCTGATTTTTTCTGATTTCTGAAATACACATTTATGTCTTTGTATTCTGCCATGTCTTGTTCTAAGTAACTATTCATGCATTTGTATTCTGCCATGTGTTGTTCTAAACATCAGAGGGTTGTGTGGGTATGTGATCACCTGTCCGAGGGTGATGTGGGTATGTGATCACCTGTCCGAGGGTGATGTGGGTATGTGATCACCTGTCCGAGGGTGATGTAGGTATATAGGTATGTGATCACCTGTCCGAGGGTGATGTGGGTATGTGATCACCTGCCCGCGGGTGATGTGGGTATATAGGTATGTGACCACCTGTCCGATGGTGATGTAAGTATGTAGTATGTGATCACCCCTCCGCTTAGACCACCACCGACGATACAATACGGGCCTCTTAGCCAGAGCTGACCGACGAGTAGCCAAGGAGAGAAACTATCTTCTCTTGTGATGGCAACTTGCTGGCAGGCACCAGTGAGAGACATTCCAGCGATTGACATAAAACTGGAGTAGCCCACAAAACATGGCAGAAGAGGGTCTGCGGGAGAACAAAGTGTCTCGGGTCGTGTTGAGCTCAAGTGTGTACACAGTGGAGGCAAATGGTCGGCAACAAAAGCGTAATTGCCGGTAGTATTAAAATGACTACGTCATTGCAGAGGCAGGAATGTAACTTGAGAAATTGTCGGAATCATAGGAGGAATGTTCGGGAGGACGGAGTGTTGGTTGGAGGGGGATAAAGAGGGGGGGGGGGGGGGTGGTTGGAACTTGGTAGGGGGGTTTTAATGTGGTGAGGGGGGGGGGGGGTGACAGTCAGGATTTGTTCATGTCGTGTGAGAAATAACGTTTCACAGGATCCTTAATTCGTTACACAGGTAGGCAGGCAGGCGGGCAGGCGGGCAGACGGACGGACGGGTGGACAGACGGACGGACAGACAAATAGATAGATAGATAGACAGACAGACAGACAGACAGACAGACAGACAGACAGACAGATTTAAATTCCTATTAATTTGTCCAGCATGAATCAATCTCTCAGCCTGCTTATTTTCTCCAGACAAAGGAGAACAGCAATACGCCTGGAACAAGACAAGCTGCAGAAGCTGCCGGATCAGCAAAACAATGCTCTAACTGTCCGCCTGTCGGACCTTCGATCCCAGACCAGCTGCCAACCAAGGCTTAGGGCCTGGTCTGCCCTGCAATGACATTTAGTTTTTGTGTTGCATTTCCTCGCACTCGGGTCAGGCTTGTACCCTCCCAGTTATGTTCCTCCGCTCGAAGCCGTTGTCACAATGTGGGGTGTCGGGTTTGATGAGCACCGCCCAACATTCAGTGCTAACAGAAAGCAGGTAGAACCGTCCACTGTCACAAGGTATTTCAGTCATATCTGACTGAGACCTGACAAGTCAACATATTTCTGACTGAGACCTGACAAGTCAACATATATCTGACTGAGACCTGACAAGTCAACATATATCTGACTGAGACCTGACAAGTCAACATATATCTGACTGAGACCTGACAAGTCAACATATATTCACACTACTATTCAAGGGCGGCAGCCGTAAGCCCTGAGCTCTCAAAACGACCTTCTCTTTAGCTCAGCTCCCTACTCAAAGGAATGGCAAAGAATATAATTTGCAAGGGACATAACAAGGATATATCCTTGAATTCACTGACCATTCAGTTAATGCCCTTTGAGTGTCAGCAGTGGTATGCTAACTAAATCTTACAGTACTAACGTCACTTGAAGTGGCATGTCTTTCGAGGACGTGGAAACAGAAAGAGAATTCAAGTAATGTCTGTCGTGGTAGATTATTTCAAGATTGGTATCAATGTAGCATGTCCATGTAAATGATCCATGATGGCGATGTGGGTGGGAGATGTTGTTTGGTCGAGGTTAGAGCCACTGCAAGTATTTACAAACCATTGCATACTGGTTGGGTCGATGGGTTATTAACGACTCGTATTAAAGCGTAAATTCCATGAACAAGTGAGTTAAGGGATGAAACTGTCTAGTTATTCAGTGTGACTGAATTTGACAACCTGATTTCGGAAGCAAAACACATGAATTTACTTATTTTAGGTGTATTAGAAACAAGATGAATAGGTGCTAGTTATATCAGGAGACAGGATTATATATTCATTAACTCGGGAGGAGATCATCACAAAAGAGGAGTAGGAAGTTTAGTAAAATTAAATTTCGTAAAAAATATTAGTGGATTCTGAGCCCATAAAGATTGAGTGATACTATTCAAAATTAAGGCAAGACCTTTCACATAGTAATTCTACAGACATATGCTCCAATAACTGATTATAGCGTCGAACAGCTAGAAGAATAGTTCTGCACCAAACACTGAAAGTTCTAAAATCATCAGAGGTTCTAATTGTCATGGGAGACATGAACGCAAAAGTCGAAAAAAAAATAAATATAAGCAGATAGTAGGACAATATGGTATGGGAATGAGAAACGACAGAGGAGACCGGCTGATACAGTTCTGTGAGGAAATCAATTTTATTGTTTGTAACACATTTTCCCAACATAACCCAAGGAAACTGTATTCGTGGAGAAGCCCTGGAAATAGAACTAACAAATGCCCGCAGAAGTCGGATGTGTCGGCCTAACGGCGCAAGAACGCAGCTCTGCTGTAAACAGGCACAACGCAGTCACATCCGAAAAAAAAATCCGGATGAACGCAGAAGAAGAAGGAGAAGAAGAACAAGAAACCAAACTGACTACATTATGATTAGAAATAGATTTAATAATAATGCTAAACAATGCTAACACATACACTGATGCTGACATCAACTCTGACCACAAACATATAGTTATAAAATTACAAATAAAACTTTAAACACTAGGAATTAGGACATCGAGGCCGCCTCACATAGATATATCAGCATTAAAACAACCATGTATAAGTCAGCTATACCTGGTGGAAGTAAAAAAGAAACAAACTATTATTGAAAGCATGGAACAATATCGACATGAACATTCCGAGGAGGACATTAATACAAAATGGGAAAGTTTTAAAAACTACCAAACAGATTGCAAATCCTGACTGACCAGTTAAGGAACATAAGAAAAAGCAATTGCGGATAACTGATGAAATCATAAGCAAAATGACTCAAAGACTGAAAGCAAAGAACACATCTGAATATACATTAATAAACAGAGAAATGGTTTTAGAAAACATGTAAAGAAATAGAGGTTCTAGAAATTAAACACAAATCGAAAGGATTGCATGAAAATATAAAAAGATTTACACAGAAGAAAAATAATATAACAGGAAATCGTTGTATCGGAGGGATAAATAGAGAAATTGTAATTGATAACACCGATATCATAAAAAGGTGGACAGAATACACAGAAGATTTATTCTGGGACAGCATGGGCAATAAACCAAAATTGTATAATACTCAAGATGGATCAAACATATTAAAGGATGAAGTACAGAAGGCTATTAAAAAGCTGAACGAAGGAAAGGCTGCAGGTCCTGACAAGATAACTACGGAAATGATAAAATCCTTATCCAGCTCTGGCGTTGATATATATCTATATATCCATCCATCCATCATGTGTCATGCCGACAAGCTTGGGCGGTCATGTTCTGCCATCTCACTCGATCACCAGAGTCGTGGATCAGCTCCGTGTTTCTGTCTCGACCATGCCACGTGGCCAAGCCATCCAGGTATTTACTTCTGGGTCTTCCCTTGGTCTGTTTCCTTCGATCTTGCCAGTTGTCACCAAGTTCTCCAATTCATTTCTTCTCATAACATGCCCAAACAATTTTGACTGTCTTCGTCTAATGTCTCTAATCAGTTTAGGATCTTCATTTGTTTCTTGAAGGACTTGTTCATTGGTTTTTCTGTCTGTCCATGGTATAATTTGCATTTTTCTCAGAAACCACATTTCCACAGCCATCAGCTGTTTTTCAGCTTGACGCTTATTGTCCATGCTTCGCATCCATACAAAAGTATAGGTTCTATGTAGCACTGCAACACTCTTTTTCTCGTTTCAATTGATATCCTTTTATTGGTCAGTATGTTTTTCATTTTGCAAAAGACTACCTTCTGTGACATGTTAGATTGATGACAGAGGACCTAGTTAGTAGTGTTCTCTGGAAATATATCTTGAATAATAAATATACAAGAAAAGGATATGATTTAGCACGTTTTTGTCTAGAGGTCACTCAAATGAGGTAATCATTCCCACAATAGCCTTTTTGGAGAACCACTTTTCTTTGGCTCAAACCCCCACTGTGAGACCACTATGTATCTACACAGAAATTTATAAAAGAAGTAAAAGGTTTCCCCAAGACCAAAAGAAGATCTGAACTATTAGCCCCTGCACAACTGAGGATCCATCTCACTCATTATACTGTTGACAGTGTGCTGTTCGTCCGTCACATTAGAGCTTCCCTTTTTTTTTTTATTTTGTCAGTGTGACCTATATCAGTTTTGTCCAATTGCTTTGGGACTGTAGGATTCAGTGTTTGTAGACAAACTCAACAATAACTGTACATTACATCTGTTGGACAAGACATCTACATGACAGTTTCTTGACAAAAGTGGGACATACATTCACAAGGAATTGTGTACACCAGCCATTGTACAAGACTTACATCATAAGAGATACTTGACAACATCTATACAAGACTTTTCACAATATGTATAATCAACCACAGCACTTAAGACAGTCACCAGAGACAACACTTGAGAGCAACGGTACAAGAAATTCACTGGGGACATGTACTTAAAACACTGATTCATTAATTACACAATTTATTGAGCTGATGGTGAGTCAAGTGATGACCATTGTTTCATCCCCTGGCATGTCAACACTTCAATAATGACATTGAAAATGCATAAAATATGCCACACATGCATGTGGATAAACAAGATACACCACCTCCCCTTTTACTCCACCACCCAATAACTAACTCTCCTCCTCGTCTCTAATATCTAACTACACCATTCCGTTACAGTATCTGTATCTATCATCATTTCCTGTCTTCTGGGAAGGTTATGAAATCCTATCATGGAAAAACTTCAGGGAGGAACTACTGTTCTGGGTCTGTTGAATCCTTTTATCATCAGCATTGATGTTGGACAAGCTCCAGTTAGCAGATTTCCCACAAGCTCCATGGCAGATTCATTCCTCTGGAAGAACAGATTTGGTATGATGATACGGTACTGTCTCTCACTGTTGACCAGACTGCTGGTGAAAGCTGACAATGGGCTACTTCGGGTGGTTGAGGATAGCACTCTCCTGACATTGGGAGATGTATACTCAGTACATGCAGAACATGACTTGTCGAAGAGACCCAGAGATAGGAACAACATCCAATATGTTGCAGCCCCTCAGTCAGTCTAATCTCACCTACACTTCAAGTCTTCATTCTTAAACACTGTGTGAGCACCAGGCTGGAGATTAACCAAGACAAGTCCTAGACAAACCATCCCATGCCTTAGTCATTTCACACGGTTCATTGAATGAGGTTAACACCCAAACTTGTTGTTTAGTTCTCAGATGAGATATGATCACTGTAGTCTTCAGAACTGTTTATCTCCTTTTTTTTATATCCAGCTGTTTGAGAGCTGAGCTGAAACCCTCTAAGAAATTCCCATATTGTGGGTTCTAGAAGATTTCACTTATAGAGAGCTGGTTCCGGATTCGGGGACTTCTGGTTAGTTGTCCCAGATGATATATGAAAGGACTCTCCACCATCATCTTGTTCTCTGTCAATATACAAAATGGCACAACATCTCTTTACATTTGTTAAAAGATGATGTTATCATACATTAACATACACAGATGGAAATGGGGAGGTTAAGGGAGGGTGTTAACCAAACACACCTCTCCTTGTTTGATGATGCAGTGTATTTCACTCTGATGTACTGTGGGTGATATGTGTTCAATTCACCCTTATCTGTGGTAATCACAAGCCTATATGTGGAGACAGAGGTAGCTTACACAATTACAAGCATTTTGAAGCAAGCATTGTGACATAGCAACATGGGACAGGCATTGTGAAGGGAAATGGAAAATAGGCATTTACATCTGCAATATGCAATAGGTATTAACTAATGGCATTTACCAAATTAGCAGCCCAAACATTACTTCCAATGGCTGTCATGTTGGTGCATGAATGTCCTATTCCATATACACTTACACAGTAATGCCAGACCTCACCCCTTTTTCACCAGACTTGTCTCACAGGTACATCATCATCATCATCATGTGCTCTTTCCCCACTGAGTAATGTCCACAGTAGGTAACAGAAGCTCAATTGCATAGCAATTGTTCACATATGCACCAAAGCACATATGGGAAAAACATGTTTAGTCCTTGTAAATTTGCATGAGCCATACATTATATTCAGCCAACTAAGACACAGGTTCACACACCTATGGTTCTCTTAAGAACTAGTTTATATGAACCAACCAACAGTAAAGGTACCAGTGTAATACTTCAGAAAGAAATTATATTAATTCTTCTGAGCATAATTTAGCCACCAGGCATCACATGGACTTCGCAATTCTGGCGTGCCATCACCGTCCTGTTTACATATGGGTCGTGAAGCATCTTTCCTTCCACTAGATGTGAGAGGCTACTTATCAAAGCACCAGCTCACTCACTCCAACAGTCTCAGCGTTTTACAAAGGAACTTGTACATGTTTACATCACCCATTCCAATTCAGACTGCCATATGTTAACTCGCGAGAGCAAAGGTACAGTTGATTTAAGAATGAGTCATCCTAGGCATGAAGAATGCACAAGGGGTTTGGGTTTGCGAATTTGCATTGAGTGTACTATACATTCATCAAGCATACGCAACCAGTCACAACAAGGGATTGATATGCACTTGGAGTATACAGCGTGAAAGACCTGACAGGTTTGCAGAAGCAGTGTTCAGAATAATGGCGCACAGAAGTTAGGTTTTCCACTTTCACATTTTATTCACAAAATACTCTTATATTCTTCTCTTTCGTTCACCAGGCACAACTTCAACATTAAAGTATGTTTTAAAGTGGGACCTGTTGTCCAGAGAACAATATATTATAGAATCTTTAAGGGCATTGTTGGGTCACCACATCACAAACTAGCGACCGCTCTGGATGGAATCCCCGCTCAAACTAATTAGATTTTAAAATGTGGCCCAGGAATAGCGTGGGCTCATTACTTATTAGCCAATGAAAAAGCAAGCGCATACCTCTGCCCTCCCCCAACTCGTTCTAGAACATACTATTTCCAAGAATCGTCCTTCTATTTGGAAACGCCGCTCAAATCGAAAGTATTTTTATGAATGTGTCGGGCTAGAAATGGGGGGGGGGGGGGGGTTCTGATCCACCATGCTACACCTTCGCAATGGCAATTCTTGTTCTAATGTCTTCAAGGCATCTCCCATCAGATGTTATGATGTGCCGAGATAATTGTACCGATTCACTTGTTTAAGAATATGCCCATTTACTCGTATACCACATTGTAATATTTCTTTATTCCCACCGACGACCATAATCTGTGTCTTCTTAATATTCAGTTCTAACCCTAGTTGTTCACTGTGTGCAACAACCGCATCTACTAAATTTGCAGGTCCTGTTCATTGTCTGCAATCAAGACTGTATCATCTTCATATCTAATGTTATTGATGTATCGTCCACCAATGTTGATTCCTTCCATATCTTCTATATTTCTGAAAATATTTACACTGTACAGGGAAAAAATATCTGGAGACATTACACATCCATGCTTAAAACCTCTTTTAATAGGCTAATATTGACCTACATTGTTATCAATTCTGATATATATATATATATATATATATATATATATATATATATATATATATGTGTGTGTGTGTGTGTGTGTGTGTGTTTGTATGAGTGTGTGTGTGTGTGTGTGTGTGTGTGTGTGTGTGTTTTTACATACTACAAGAAAGCTTTTGATACAGTACAACATGTACGATTAATTGCAACTCCTTCAAGATATTGGAGTAGACGGAAAGGACGACAGACTTGTTAGTAACTTGTACTGGGAACAAATGACGTAAATTAGATACGGAAATAATAATCGTCGCCCATCGAGATAGCAAGAGGAACACGATAGGGATGGACGTTGTCCACTAGCCGCTTGAATTTTTTTTTTTTTTGCATATCTCTTACAGGACGTTGCAGTCAACACCAGCATTTTTTAGCTGCTGTTCATATACTAGGCAAGTTTTTTACGCTCAGTAGTTTGCCATTGCTTTCTGAACGATCGGTTCCCATACCAACACGTTATAACACAACGCGACACGGTCTGCTACACAAATCGGTGCGGCTGCGTTTTGAATGCATGGTAAGCGGTCCACGAACCGCGTTCGCAAGCCTTTGGCCACGGAGCCTGGCTTGAACTTATACACAGAAAGAATGTTTAAACAAGTCGAACTGCCTGGACTTAACATCAATGGAAGAATCATAAACAATCTTAGGTATGCTGACGATACAATCTTACTATGTGGGTTGAAGCTCCGGAAGGCATGACAGACTGGCACAATGTAATAATAACACTGGGTCGTGAGTGCAGAGAATTGGCAGCGGGCCGCACTGAGTTTGAAGTGCAACAGCTGATCCAGAGCAACACACAAGGTGACATGGTCATCTACACCGATGGGTCAGTGGTGAGAAACAGACGTAGTGGCTGGGGCTTTATTGCAAAGGCTAATGGACAAGTCTTGAAAAAGGAGAGTTTGGCATATGAGACTACGACCTCCAGCATGAGAATGGAGGTGGAGGCAGTAACAGCGGAATTCCGGTGGCTAGAGGAGACTACTGAGGAATGGCTCTTGTCGCTTCAGAGGTCACAGGTTGTGAGAATTGTATGGATATTTTGCCCTGGCCATGCGGGGGTACGGAGGAATGAACAGGCTGATAGGCTGGCAGGGAATGCACCTCTTGGTGGTAGTTTGAATATGGACAAGGGGGGGGGGGGGTGGTCGTGCGCTTGTGGGACCAGGTGGAGAAGGCGGAGGAACGGAATGAGAACCCATATGTGGAAAGAATGAGATTGCGGGGGATCGGCAGGGGTTCTGGAAGAATCTCAAAACTGAGAGGGAAGACCAGGAGAACTTTTAATCAGCTAGTGATGGGAACGGTTAGTAGTATGACTCTTCGCTGGCTGTTGAACGAGAGGATGGAGCACGTAATGGAATGTCCTGAGTGTAGTGATGTCGGTTCTTAACTCAACTCAATTTAACTCAACTCAACTCAACAATCTTACTAGCAGAAAGCGAGCAAGAGTTGCAAACACAGGTGGAACACGTAAACAGGAAAGTGGAAATATGTGGCTTAGAAGTTAGCATCCAAACAAACGGAAACTTTGATAATTAGCAGTGGATAAGAGTAAACACCACGGTAAACGAGGAGATACTAGAAGAAGTAACACGTGTCTCCTATCTTGGACATGTAATAACAGCACAGATGACGACAGAAGAGAAACAAAAATCAAAAAGAGAATAGGCATAGCCAAAATTGCTTTCAACATCAGTATTAACACCTAGAGAGATTAAAAACGCATTAAACATGAGAATTTTCAAATGTTATGTCTATTCAACACTAGCATGGACAATGAACAAGCAACTAGAAAGTCCAATAGAGTCCCTGGAGATGTGGATATACAGAAGAATGTGTCGTATTTCATGGGGGAAAAAAAACAAAAAACAAAAACTGCGAAATACAGAAGTTCTAGAAAAACTGGGAATGAAAAGAAAGTTAATGAAAGAAATAAAAAGCACTTTTATAGAAACCATAATGGAGGGTAAGGTTGAAGGCAAGAAGAAAGAGGTAGGCAACGATACAAGTGGGAAAATAACATCAAGAGATGGACGAACAGCAAACAATCTTACAGGATGTACAATCAAGGCGAGAGAGAAACAGTGTTGAAGTTCCATTGCAGCCAACCGTCATTGTGGAGATGGCACTTGATTACTTTACTTTATTTCACGTGACTTTACGTGACTTGACTTCATGTTACTTTACTTTACTTTACTTTCAAGGCCAATCAGCCACAAAATTCCTTGTCTGGGACTGTCTAGGCAACTTGTCGTTCAGTAGTTTGCTAATACTTTCTTAACAGCCAGCACACACACCATTGTAAAAATCAACGCCAGGCTTTCTGCTCCCAAATGGCATGCCGCTGACCTCGAGCAGAGAATGTCGGGGTTGAGGGACTGTGCTCACTAGCCGTGAGCCACAGACGCGGACGGTAGAGTAACGGTGAATATGACAACTTCCAGCGACACGACTGAACCAGCCATCTGCAGCTAGTGGTATTAAACCAGCAGTTAAAGAGTTAAATACGAGATGCATTCCATAACGCAGACATTACTTGTTTATTTACATCAGGAATACATGATTCGGACAGCACTGTCACAAATTTGACAGATCAAACATCAAGTTACATGTAATATACCGCACGGACATGAAGCGGAACAGCGGCCGACAGCGACACCAGAGATTGATGACGTCGTTAACTGCAGTTAACCAATAAAAGGTTGTGTTCCGACCCGTTCGGTGTCCACCGGCGAGGGCTTTCTTCGGACAGCGTCGTCAGAGTGTCTACGGCAATAGGTCCTACCTACACCGAGATGTCACGGGCAGGTTTCACACCAGAAGCTTCGGCAATATACGCAGGTAGATATATGGTGTGGTGGCGTGTGATTAATGCAGTAGCTTGTAAACAGTGGTCCGAGGTTCCATTCCCAGAGAGAAAGGTAAAAATTAAGAAAATATGTTTACCCCTTGTGACATATTAGATACATGTAAAGATAATCTATTAGCAGATCCTGCCACCGGGATTTAAGCGTCATGCCGTCACGTATTCAGGGCATTTGAGGTGACCAGCAACCTTTCTTATTGCCATTTCTTCTCAGACATTCCTAGAACATTCTGAACATTGTCTGCTACTCCTTGACTGCGGCCATGCTGGAAGGACAAAGCCGTGCTGGAAGGACAAAGCCGTGCTGGAAGGACAAAGCCGTGCTGGAAGGACAAAGCCGTGCTGGAAGGACAAAGCCGTCCTGGTTCTACCGGGGACTGAACCCACACCACTGGCGTGGCAGGCAAGGGCACTAACCATCATGTCTCTGCGGCTCTTGTATTGGACATGTGGTTAAACATAATGTCAGTTAGTCGTGGTTCTAACTTCACGGCAAAGGGTCAACCCCATTATGCTCCGTTCCTGTGCCAGTAAATATTACACAAAATACCCCCCCCCCCCCCCCCACTGCCCCACATGAAAAGTGGAACAAACAGCAGTACCGACAAACCAACAGCACGCACAGGCAAGTACACGCTTAAAGCCGCTGCCAGAATGCCAACACAACAGTCCGCCACGAAAATTACAGTTTATCGTCGATGGAAGCGGTAGTCACTAGAAAACCAGCAGCTCCACACACATTACTGAATAATGCAAAACTAGCTAGTTCAGCAACCGGCCGCCGCCATTTCCTGAACATGCAGCTCACAATACAAACAAACACGGACATATATAAATACAATAAACTACACTTGTACAAACACGGACATACATAAATACAATAAACTACACTTGTACAAACACGGACATATATAAATACAATAAACTATACACTTGTACAAACACGGACATATATAAATACAATAAACTACACTTGTACAAACACGGACATATATAAATACAATAAACTACACTTGTACAAACACGGACATATATAAATACAATAAACTACACTTGTACAAACACGGACATATATAAATACAATAAACTACACTTGTACAAACACGGACATATATAAATACAATAAACTACACTTGTACAAACACGGACATATATAAATACAATAAACTACACTTGTACAAACACGGACATATATAAATACAATAAACTACACTTGTACAAACACGGACATATATAAATACAATAAACTACACTTGTACAAACACGGACATATATAAATACAATAAACTACACTTGTACAAACACGGACATATATAAATACAATAAACTACACTTGTACAAACACGGACATATATAAATACAATAAACTACACTTGTAGATAGCTTGTGATGTGTTGGGTATTCGCTGGTAGCGCCATATGTAGATTATATATGAGGGGGCTTCACATGAAAATCTTAAATGCTTTTTTTTATTGGTTTGTATGAATACATTCTGACAATGAGCGCGCGAGTCTGTGTGTGTGTGTGTGTGTGTGTGTGTGTGTGTCTGTGTGTGTGTGTGTGTGTGTGTGTGTATGGCGTGTGTGCGTGTGATTATACTCTGATGAAGTAAAGAACAAATGTTTCATGTTTCGATATAGTCACTACTGTGTTCAATGCAAGTCCCTCATCGCCGATAAAGTCCTTGGATCACTGCAGAATAATCGACTCTGGAGTCACTACTCGGTGTGCCTGACCCGGTCGTGAACAGTCTGTCACAGAAGTCACGCTGTTTTGAAACTTCCTACTCCACTCATACACTCGCCGGAATGACAGGCATGCATTATCATACTAGACCTTTATTCGCTGATGATTTTCAATAGGTTTCACCCTTTCGATGCTTAAAATAAGGACGGATAACAGAATGCTGCTCGTCTTTGGTGTATGTCAAAAGTGGGGTGGCCATTTTTAAACTGTCCTATGACGTCACCCTATTCGTCTCCATCGTGATGTCACGTGCTTAACACTCTTGACATCCTTAACAATAATATTGACAGATTATAAGACAAAGACATGGTTATTGTATGCTTTGAAACACTTTTAAGTTTTCATTTGAAGCCCCCTAGTATAAGAGGTAATAATGCCATTAGATTATTATATTCGCTTCATCCTAGAACAGTTGCCGACTAAAGTTCAGGGCCTAGTCTGTCATGCGATGACATTTAGCATTTAGGGTGATTTCCTAGCACTAGGTTAAGGCTTGCACCCTCCAAATTGCACTCCTCCCCCCGAAGCCGTAGGCACAATATAGGGTGTCGGGTTTGGTGAGCGCCGTCCAACATTCGGCACTAACATATAGGATGTAGTACCGTCTACTGTCATACGGTAGCACAGTCATATCTGACTCACACACACACGAACACACACACACCATACAAACACACAAACACACTACACACACATACACCATACACACACACACAAACACACTACACACACACACACCACACACACACACACACACACATACACACACACTTGCACGATATGTACGTGCACATACCAAATTGCTTCCCACACAAGTGATATTCCATTGCTGGTTGTGCACACACCAAATTGCTCTCCACAAAAGTGATATTCCATTGCTGGTTGTGCACACACCAAATTGGTCTCCACAAAAGTGATATTCCATTGCTGGTTGTGCACACACCAAATTGCTCTCCACAAAAGTGATATTCCATTGCTGGTTGTGCACACACCAAATTGGTCTCCACAAAAGTGATATTCCATTGCTGGTTGTGCACACACCAAATTGCTCTCCACAAAAGTGATATTCCATTGCTGGTTGTGCACACACCAAATTGCTCTCCACAAAAGTGATATTCCATTGCTGGTTGTGCACACATCAAATTGCTCTCCACAAAAGTGATATTCCATTGCTGGTTGTGCACACACCAAATTGCTCTCCACAAAAGTGATATTCCATTACTGGTTGTGCACACACCAAATTGGTCTCCACAAAAGTGATATTCCATTTGCTGGTTGTGCACACACCAAATGGCTCTCTACAGATTGCTCTCTACAAATGGCTCTCTACAAATGGCTCTCTACAAATGGCTCTCCTCAAATGTGACATTCCATTGCTGGTTGTGCAAGCACCAAATGGCTCTTTACGGATGGCTCTCTACAAATGGCTCTCTACAGATGGCTCTCTACAGATGGCTCTCTACAGATGGCTCTCTACAGATGTGACACTCCTCGCTGGTCTATGTGCATGGATAAGGGAATGAACGCTCTATAGCTACAGTCTCCTTGAGGTTGTACTGGGTCGGGAGTAAAGTCGTAACAACCGCCGTGGAAAAGATAAAAGTTAAAGCAACTGTTGACATAGAGTGGATTCACGTAACACAGAGTTAAAGTTACTATTATAACAATTGACTCGGACAAAAACACTTCAGATAAAATTTCATCTAGTCTGTTTACTTTTGTCTGCCCCAATATAAAATTCCATATCTCAGTAACTAACTGAAGGAAAATGATAAGATTTAGCATATAACCTTATCATTACGTCCACCCAGCAAAAACATGTTTGTTCAGGAGATTGTACAGCAGATTTCAAAGTTTGTTTATATGCTGTATATAATTTACAGGTCAGAGATGAAGTGCAAATTATTAAATGTATTACGTCTTCACACGGAAACATTAGCGTTGAATAGTTAATTTTCTCGTGGGACATGGGATTGGCCTTATGACAAGAGCCTCGCGTAGTGGAAAGGGGCATTATTGTAAAACAAGTTTGTTAGCGAGAAATCACGAGTTTTTCACCAACACATCAAAGAAATGTCACAGCTTTCCATGATTTAAGTTGCCTTTGGACCTATCAAAGACATATTCCCTGGGTCGGGGTAAATATAAGACGGCACGAAAAATTTCATAACGATGCAACAGACAGTTTGCAAAATAATTTATCGTGAATGAAGGCATTCATTTCTGGACAGACTGTAAGTGTG